>VDFB02025280.1:0-10449 GCA_007258455.2 Sequoia sempervirens
TTAATGAATGAATGTTATATGTTACTAATGGATGAATAAAGATATTTATATATTTATTAATGGATGAATGGATGAGTTATATGTTATTAATGGATGAATGAATGAATGCTATATGTTATTAATGGATGAATGAATGATTAATGTTATATGAATGGGTATGGGGAATTGAGAGTGATGTGAGAGGGGGAGGGGCCAAATGAGCTTCCACCGTCACGTGGTTGGCCCTGTTAAGTAGAGAATATTAAACTATTCTCGAAACAAAGAGAAGCTCAATAAGGTAATGCACTTTTCAATATAAGAAATGCATCGTTTGAAGCATCAAACCAATATGCAAAGATGAAAGAAAGTGCTAACTTTTCACTATGGTGGCAAAAAATGATTCTTTATACCCTGAATCCATGCTCTGCATCATAATTTTAAGTTGTTTCCATTCCAATGTTTTGAGTTTAGTTTGTTTGTATGGCTTTGTATGAATACCACATTGTGTTGTGTGTGGATTTGGTTTCAAAGCTCTATTTCTTCTGTTTTTAGTGGTGACATAACTCTAAAATTTGACTTGTGTGCATAACAGGTTAGTGGAAAAATTGACATCTCTGAAGGGTTTAGAGTCTTGATTGAGATAGATACACAAATATTTGGATCTTGTTGTTGATGGGAGGCTTCGACTTAACCATGAAATTTTGTAGAATCTGCAGGTATGCAAAAGTTTCTCTACTTACATTCATTCTTGATCATAAATGTTGTAAATGATATTAATGCTTCAAACTTAAGATTCTTTTCATTGTTATAGTGATCAAAATGTTATACTTTTCTCTACATTCAAGCATTCTCTTGCCCCCTACCCTTTGCTCTCTCCCCCCTCCTTTTAAGAAATTTCTTTGTCATAAAAGATTCACATTTCTGTCTCATTTACACAAATTTATTTGAAGCGCTAGGTGTGAATAAAGATATGTAAAAGATGATGGATTGAAAAGTGTCTTTTAGGCCTCCTTGTAGCATTAGAAAATAGGCCATTTGTTTCCTTTTGTGTTGGAGTCAAAACTTGTGGTTTTGAGGGTTTGTGGAGGATAATATCAAGTGTCAAAAACTAGTGAGTTTGGTTTGGTTTCAGTAGGGCTACAAGGGCTACAAGGCCTAATATGGCAGCAATAGATGAAAGAGTGTTCCCAAGTGAGAAGTCTTGTTTGTTGGCTTAGTTTAGCCATGTTAAGAGATTCTGAGTCATTTCCAAGCTTCCTGATTGCATTTGGGTGTGTGGAGTTAAAATAGTGGTTAAGTTGCTCATTAGTTGTATGGTGTATTAAGGAGTCTATCTAAGAGTATTTGAGAGAAGCTCTTAAGAGATTGTCTTCCCCTTCCACTCTTCATCAATAATATAATAAAATAAACAAGGAAAATGACCAAATAAAATAATTTCTCAAGATTTCAATATGAAGGGATGCGGCTTGCTTTATCTCTCACCGATGGTACATTTCAATGAAAGTATTTTTTTTTTTAAATTACATTGTTTCGTTGAATTTTTGACAAACGCAATAGACGAATCATCTAAAACGTCTGACGAAGTTGCTATAACTATGACGAAGACTTCATCGTAACTCCTTGTCAATTTCATCATCATTGCGATGAAGTATACCGACGGATCACAAAAAAGGTCTGATGAAGTTGCATAGCTGTGACAAAGACTTCATCGTAACTCCTTGCCTTTTTCGTCGCAATGTCGACGAACGTCACCAATGAACCACATAAAAGGTCCGATGAAGTTTCTTAGCTACAATGAAGACTTCGTCATAACTCATTACCCTTTTCATCGCAATGTCGACGAACATCACCAATGAACCACATAAAAGGTTTGACGAAGTTGCTTAGCTACGACAAAGGCTTCATCGTAAATACTTGCACATTTCATTGAACTGGTGACAAACTTCTAGTGTTCTTTCAACACCCATTTCATCGATATTCTGATGAACATCTGAGCCATTTTATGATGCCGACGACTGACGAAACTGTGTCATTATTTTGACATTTAATTCGTTGTCGCACGTGCGATGAAAAAACAACAATGAAAATGTTTTCGTCATTTTTTCATTACACCAATAAAGATTTGTTGAACCACCAACGAACATCCATCAAAAAATGGTGTCAAATTCAGTAGTGACAAAAGGCCTTTTAAAGGCATTACAAACTGACTCTATAACTTCTAACTACTTCCAAATTACCATGGCCTTTCACCTTCCCTTATTTTGTACTTTTTGCAATTTTTACATCTTTGTGGGACAACTTTTACATTTTACAAAAATGAACATAAGACTTGACCCTTAATGACCTAAACATATGTGAAGTGGTCCAAATGACCTTGTTACAAGGTAACACATCAATATTACATCAAATTTCAAAATTTCTTCATGGAAGCATAAGATTGTCAAGATGCTCTTGCATCAATATTTTGAATGGATTCAAGGGTACAAGTGATATGATAAGCCAGGGACTTTTTGTGTACAAGTAGGTTGTATTGGTTCCAAGATACCTTGTTTTTGTAAACCTAGATGAATTTTACCATCATATCCCATTTGTTTCATAATATCAAATCCTTTGTCGTACTATTCAACAAGTATCTTTATCTCTAGTTTTTTAGTTTGTTCTTTTTATGTATCCTCATCTTTGTACAACCATCTCAGGAGATCAACTTATTTTATTTCATCATAAAGGACTCCCCATTTTTTGAAATTAGTTGATTTAAAAACCAATGTAGTATCGATATTTGATGTGGTCTTAGTCATCTATGGCTTGCCATAGGTGTGGGGAGATAAAGGTAACTTTCCAATTCAAAGAGCACAATTCAGGGTATATTCCCCTACTCCTTATTATTTCACTTGTATTTTGATCTTAACTTCATTGGATTTTGAGGTGGATGCTTTTAAGGACTCACAATCAACATATGCTTGAGAAGGAAGTGCTTCACGATTTCTACAAATTTTGATTTTAGTTTTAGAGCTTAGATTATTGCAATACATGAAAGGATTTTGATCTCTTAGTATTGTGATTTTGACACCATTGTGCGAGAATTTAATGCACTGATGGTATATAGAAGGTATCACTTGCATTACATGAATCCATGGTATTCTAAGGAGGATGTTATAGGTTAGAGGGAGATCAAGGACTTGGAAAACCACATCCTTTATCACAAGCCTAACCTTGATTGGTAAAGTAACTGATCCTTTAGATCAGAGTTCCTCTTCATCATATGCCTTTATGTTAATATTTTTCTTTGGATCAACTGCACTTTCAAAGAACCCTAATTCTATGATCACTTTCTAAGTACAAATATTAAGACCTTCTCCTCCATCTATCAAAACTCACTTGATCTTGACTTTATGGACAAGGAATTCAATGTGTAGAGGTGTGTTGTGTGGTTTTTGAATGGACAAATCATTGTTCTCAATAAAAGTGAGAGTGTGAGGAGAGGTCATGTGTCCCACCATAGCTTGGAATTGATCTACATGCAAGTCTATATGCACTATAGCAGTAGAAAACACTTTATCTAGGATAGCTTTATGCTTAGGAGATAGGCATATCAGCTCAAGTATGGAAATTTGTGCAGGTGTTTTACCTAAATGCTCTATGAGGTTGTATCATGAGGCTGGTGCAATGGGTTTTGAATTAGGACCTCTAGGGGAAACTGTTCCTCTATGGGTAGTAACATTGTAATCAGGTTCTTTTCCTTTTATATTGAAAGTGTTCACATGATTATCAACCTCACTGATGTTATTTATGACATAGTCATACTTAGTAGCAGTATAGTTTACACCATCACTAGATTCAATGGCCTTTCCTTTATCCTTGTCATGCTTAGGGAAAGGATTTTTAAACATCTTGTGATCAAAGTTACTAGGAGTGTGTCTATCAACTGCTATCTTACCATCATCAATAAGGTCTTTTATCACCTGTCGAAGTTTATTGCAACTATTAGTCTTATGTGCTTTGTGTCTATGATAGTCAAAAAAGTGATCATCATTCCACCATCAGGATTTGACTTGTGGATTATATTCTCTCATCTCAGGTAGCATTATAAGATCATTTTCAAGAAGTTCTTTTAATTTCAATTCAAGCAATTGTCCCAATGGTGTAAAATTTTGTTTAGGGAAGCTTCTTCTTTTTTTCTTTTCCTTTGTCTGAAAATGAACCTTTAAGGTTGTATATAGGTAATGATATTTTAGTCATTTTCACATCAAAAAATTTGTCATTGACCACATTATTTTTCTTAACCCAAAAAGGTGTCTTGTTGGTCAAGCTTGAATTTTTATCTTTGTCATTATTAAGTTTAATAGCTCCATCATCGATGAGATTTTGTTCGATTTCAAATCCCATTTCTATGACTTCATCAAAGGAATCCAAGCATTTGAGGTGAATTCCCTTTACAATTTCCTTGTTCAAATTTTGACAAAAAAGGTCAACCAATTCTTTGTCTGGATTGTTATAAGGTACTTGTTTTTTCAAATGTCTCCATATTTGTAAAAATCACACAAAAGATTCTCCTTATTTTTTGCTTGGTGTTAAAAAGGTCTAACATGGTCACTTCAATTTCACAATTGTAACTATAATGTGAGAAAAATTTATCAGCCAATTCTTGAAAAGATTTGATGGTCGAGAGTAATCATGAAAACCATTCCATAGCTTCTCCTCCTAGACTGTGAGGAGATAATCTTATAAGATATGTCTCATCAACTACGAATTCCAAGGTAGCAATACAAAATTCTCTTAAGTGATCTTTAGGATCTCCTTTTCCCCTATATTTATCAAGTCTTGGTATTTCTTAGTGACTAGGAAAAGGTGGCATTAGTATGCTTGGATTGAAAGGATAAGGACATATATCTTCAATAGAAAACTTTGTAGGATGATGTTTTATTGTTCTTGAGAGTATCCAATTCCTATCTCAATGCTCTAAGCTCATCCAAAATAGGATTATTTGTAGGTGCATTTTTTGACGTCTTTGAAGATCCCTTGTAACCAGGTTGTAAATAAAAGGGTCTATGATCTTTGATTCTATTATTTTTTGTTTTGGTATGCTTAGATTCACTAGATTCATGTTTTTCATTCATCGTGAGTAATGATATGTCAAAATCAAGAGGCAATTTGATTCTTTCATCAACAAGGCCCTTGAAGTGTTGTTGCAAATTATGTTTGACTACCTTTTTAAGGAGTTTAGTGAATCTATGATCATGAAGTGCTTCTTCTATATGAGATTGGGCTACTTAGTTATTAGTTTCATTTGTTTCACTAGTTGCAACACTAATGTGATCTTCCCCATCAAAATAATTTCCCCAAGGGTTTCCTTCTTGAAATATTTTTATTCTTGTTTTAGGGGACATAGGTGATTGTTATGATCTTTGACCTATGAATAGACAATGTATGAGACTCGAGATTAGGATGCAAATGAAAACTAATATGACACTAAGATAAGATATGGGAATGGAATGGTATGACTCTACAGATGACAAGATTGATAAGATAAAAATGCAAGAACTCAAGAAAACTCTAAGTCTGAGGATAATTGTGATGCAAGGCTTTACCCGTTCTATGGTGGATAGACACAAGGGCAAGTGATCAAGAGAGGGTATGCTAAAGTAGGAGATGATGAACTCCAAGAATATTTCCCTAATCAAAGATGATGATATATTCCCTAACTCAAGGATGATGAACCTCAAGTGATATGGGTGATTAATAGCCAATGTTTGATTCAACACCTAAGGAGAGTAACCTAAGTGCAAGCTAAAAGATTTGTTTGACCAATGATCGATATGCAAGGACTGAGGACATGACTAAATAGAATGATCAAATATGCAAGGACTATGTGGAATGATTTAAATATGCAAGGAATGAAGGATCAAAACTGAAGAATGATTCCCTAAGAGATTTAAATGCTAGGCTCATTTTGGACATGTAAGTTTGGTTTGTTCCTCAAAGGGCATTGATAAAAATTTCTTAGCAATATGTCTCGGTTACGGTAGCTCTTGAAGATGCATTTTTTGATAGACCTTGAACTATGATGTCTATGTTTGAAAAATCAGAACGTGGATCTTTGCTAAGGGATTTTGGTTTTGCAAGAGATCATGTAGATGTTTATGTTGTTTGACTTTTTGAGGAAGCTTTTGAGATTTGCAAGGTTGAAATGTTATAGATATTAGGTGTGATGTTTGATTGAGATTGATTTTTTTTGTTTTGAACACACACAAAACATGGCAGAAAAAATGTTTTGGATGACTCTGATACAAAATCACAGTAAAATTTTGAATAGGGGCCTAGATTAGGCCAAAGATTTTCACTAGTCTCAACAAATTTGAAAACACTCATAAGCATGCACAATCTAGGTTGGAAAGAGGATACTACTTATTGATTCCCTACTTGGATTACTCTATATACTAAGACAAGGCCAACAAATAGAGATATTGGTGACACTGGCTCCTCCACCATGGCACAGGCACACCAAATCTCTTACCCCGGAGATTCAAAGATTTTATGAACTGAGGTATTTTATGTCTCCACCATGAGTAGTACATGTAGGGAAGCTTTAGAGGTCTGACCTCCTACACTAGCAAGTAAAAAAAAAAATTTCTTCTACAACAACTGGTTTCTATTTAGTGTTTTGGGATAATCTGGTGTTTATACATGTAGCAGTTTACTCATTTAATAGGTCTCCTAGCCCTTAGAAAGGAGTTTTATGCATCTCATGGATAATGAGGGAGACTTCCGTCAATATAGAACATCCACACTAGGTGATTGATGACTTTCATCACAACCACAATTATTTGTATAGTGGATCAAAACAAAAGTATTGCTTGGATCATTCCCTCTCACAAATTGGGAGGTAGACCCTCTAAGGGGTTAAAAACATAAAAGAGATGGGTCTAGGTTCTGATCACTGAGTTTTCACCAGGTGAGAGCATACACCTACCACCTTACAAGCACAAAAAATAGTGATTAATTAACCCCCTAGTTAATCTATAAGCAAACAAACACTTGAAAAAGAGATCTAATTCATGAAAGCCCTACAAAACCACCATTAGTAGTTTGAATTTCCATTCTTCGACAAATAAACATCAAGTTTTAATTTCAAATCTTTGACATGAGAACCTGCAACACACTAATTAGTAGTTCATGGATGCAATGGGGGGAGGTCCTACAATCACACTTGACATAATTTCATCAAAATCTTATCATTTCATCAAATCTACACTTTCCCTTGTAGCACTAGGAAACCACTAAAACGGGTATCTTTCCACAATAATTTCCTTTAAAACCAAGAATAGATCCATTTTAGGGACCCATTATAATGCTCAACAACATATCAATCAACCACATGTGTCTTGTTTGTAATAATTTACTCAAATCAGGGATTCTACACCTTTTTAGGGCTCAAATTAGCCCTCTTTTCCAAAGTAACTACTCACAAACCTTCACCAAAACTTGAAAACTCAATTGGGAAGCAATACTAATGTGTCAAAACCACAAAATCCACAATTAGATCTTAGAGATACAAACATCCAATGGGAAAACTACAAAACCCTCCTTTTAAGCCTAAAAACCCTAGAGCTTATTGGATCTCACTCTTCCCATGCTAAAAAAAACTCACCAAGACTTCCAACAGGGCCTATTTAGCCTATACAAACTCAAAACAACAAGGAAACTCACTGCATCAACCAACTTCCCACTTTGACATATCAAAACCTCCAAATATCACTTGGAAAACACCATTTCTAGAATTAGGGCTTCATGCCCAACACTTTTCCAAACCTCCCCTACTCACACAGGAATCGTAGACACCTTTTATTGTTAGTGAAGAACCATTCCTCAAGTCACAGAGATTTCAAAAAGAGGAATGGGTCAAAAAATCCATTTTATTGCCTCACAAACCCTCAAATTTGCAAGTTCATGCTGGTTTCAGTAAATTGGTGATAAAATGCACAAAACTTAATAGGAAACCTTCTAATTGGATTCAAAATAAAAGGTAACTCAACCTAATATACAAATCACAACAAATTTGGATCAACTAATTATTGTACAGGCTGTACAATTTGCTGCTCCAACATAAAAATATAAAAAATTGGGGAAAACTGAATTTTATTGTATGCTTCAATCAACAAAAATGCTTCAACAACCTCTCCCAACTAGTTTTTGATGCTTTTAAGATTTTTCCTCCAAATACAAACTGATTCAACTTCCACAATTGACTTTTCAAAAGCTATGACTGTTGGACTTCTTATTTTGTCCTATTACAATATTTTTCAGTTTTGCAATTTTCAACATTTTTGCACTTTTTGAGACCTCAACCATCTAGACACCTATAAACCAAAAAATATGACTAAAAAATGACTCATTTAAAATCCAATTGGTCATATTGATATTATTTGAACAAAATTCATTCAAAATCTATAACCTAGACCTAATAACCTTAAATGGACAAACATTTTTAAATGGTGCCCCTACACCATACACGCCACTTTTAAAAATTTCCAAGTCCCTTGGAAAGATGCTTGCAACTTTCTCTACATTAGATCTCTGACCTTGTTGATCTCTGTCCTCAGGTTCTCATTGCTTGAGTTCTACATTGTCCTTGCCATTCTTGGTTTTTTCTTCACTTATTTCCTGCTCCAACTATCCTTTGTACCATAAGTGCCTTTCTTGTCACTTCAACCCATGACACCTATATGGCCTTTTCTAAGTATCACTTTACAAATGCAACTTTTCTACCATTTTATTAGACACAATGTTATCTATACAACTAGAGTCAACAATCACTTTACATACCTTTTCTTTACATCTGTAGGTTATCCTGAATAAAGTTTTTCTTTGAAGTAGTCCTTCCTCCTTTGTAGTCTTCAAGATTTGTTTCTTCATCATTGACATCTCACCAACTTCAACCCTTGTAACCAATCTATTTGAACTTGAACTACTTTAAGCTTCATCTTCTTGAACTATTTGTGCTCTTCTATCAGGTCTTCTTTCTCCTCCACTTGAAGTTGAACCAACCTTCTTAGGGCACTTCCAAGTAGGATTACCATATTCTTGACAATGATAGCATCTACCTACAAAATATTAGATTTCCTTCCACCTCCAAATATGCCCCTTGTGCCTCTATATCCACCTCTAAAGTCTACAACTTGTTCATCTCTTTTACTTGCTTCTTCTTGATTTTCAGTTGCTTGTCTTGGAGTAGAGAAATATCCTCTTCCTCTCATGGTGTTGCCTCTTCCTCTTACTATTTTGTCATGTCTTCTATTTACTTTATCTTCAAACTTCAATGCCATTTGATAACATTCCTCCACACTCCTAGGATTTGTCAGAGCCAACTCATCCTGTATGTTCATTCTCAAGCCACCCAAGTACCTAACTATCTTCTCATCTTCATTTTCAGTATGGTTAGATCTCAAACACAATTTATAAAATTCTTTAGTGTATGCCTTTACATCCATTTCCTTTTGCCTTAAATTTTGCAATCTCTTAAACATTTGAATTGAATAATCTGAAGGGAGAAAATTACCTTTTAACTTTGCTACCATTTTGTCCCATGCCACAATCTTGGACTTACCTTGTTTCCTTCTTTTTGACTGTAGATAATCCCACCATACAAGTGCATGGCTTTTAAGTTTTGTTTTTTCAATATTAACTCTTTGTTCCTTAGGAATCTCTGCACATTCAAAATAATTATCCAAAGAAGATATCCAATCTAACAATTCATCTTCATTCAAATTTCCACTAAACTTTTACACATCAATTTTTACCTTGTACTTGTCACCTTTTACTGCCTTTAACAACTTGTCCATTCTCTAATCTTCTAGATCAAGTTCTTCTTCAACATCTTCAAAATCTTCATCATCTTATTCCTCTGATTCACTAATTTCAACTGCTCCCCTTCTCTTATTGGTTTCTAAGGTTGGAAACCTTTCTTTTAGTTCTTTGATCTCTCTTATGCATTGAATTCTCAATTCATTCATCTCCTTTGTTGTATTCTTTCCTTTTGGAGGGATATTCATAATATTGCCTCTTCAACTTCCAAACTTTCTTTCACAAACTTTAACTTTTCTCCACAAAGACCTAGTACCTTTTCCTTGATACCACTTTGATGCAATGGGGGGAGGTCCTACAATCACACTTGATATAATTCCAATCAACAATAAAAATTCCAAGTCACAATTTCATCAAAATCTTATCATTTCATCAAATCTACACTTTCCCTTGTAGCACTAGGAAACCACTAAAACATGTATCTTTCCACAATCACTTCCTTTCAAACCAAGACTAGATCCACTTCAGGGACCCATTATAATGCTCAACAACATATCAATCAACCACCTATGACTTCTTTGGAACAATTTTCTCAAAGCAGGGATTCTACGCCCTTTTAGGGCTCAAATTAGCCCTCTTTTCCAAAGTAATTGTTAAAATAAATATTTG
>VDFB02025281.1:0-12524 GCA_007258455.2 Sequoia sempervirens
TTTTCTTCAAGGCAAAGGCGTATTTTCAAGCAAAATTCGTTTTTATTCAAGGCAAAGGCGTATTTTCAAGCAAAATTCGTTTTTCTTCATTCACAAGGCATATTTTCAAGGGAGATCCGTATTTTTCAAGGCAATTCATATCTTCAAAGTCAAAATTCGTTTTTCTTCAAGCAAAGGGCGAATTCTTTCAAAGCAAAGGCAGATTTCTCATTTATTTGCAAAGGCGATTTCTCCAATCACATTCTTTTGTAGGTTAAAAGTTCACGATTGTCAGCAATTTGAAGAATTCAAGGGCGATTTTCATTCAAGAAGAGCATACAAAAAATGTCTTTTTCTTCCTTGGTTCTCATATTTCTCTCAGTTTTCAATTCGCATGTTCCTGAAATTGGCAAAATTCAACAAGTCTCAGCATCTGGATCATTTTCATATAGCTTCCTCGAATTAAAATCGTGCATTTGATTTTTCAGGAATTTTTAACTTCAGAACATTCGTTCTTGAGTTTCTAATTTTCTCAACTGAAAAGTCTTTGCATGGTCGAGTAGAAGTTAGATTTTCACATTTCTGACATTCTAGGTTGTCTTAGAATCTTTTTCTGGACAAAACCCATATCTCAGATTTTCGCCGAAAATAACCCTTCGATAGGCTATTTTTAGCCTCAGCAGGCTATTTTTAGCTTTCCAGAAATCTTGTCAGAACATAGTCAAGTTCACAGTCAACAGGCGAGTTTTTCAGAGTACAGTACACATAGATTGAATTCAAGACCAAATTGGTCTTAATTCATGACTTCATCAGAGAAGCTGAGACCGATTTGTATCAAGCGTATTCGAAGGGTTGACAGGTGTAGTTACTCAAGTTCACATGATTGCATGCCTCGTATGGCTGATTGTCTTCCAAAGTCGGTTTAGAGGGTTGATACCGTTGGAGTTTTGCATGTGCAGCAAGTTCATTTGCATTTCTCACAACTAGAGTGTGCGCAGTCAAACCTCACAGTTTTGTCATGCCAAAGCGTCAGAAGCATCAAGCTGCAGAAGAGATAATGTCCATCACTTCAATTACGGAGCCGCCAAAGTTGTCCCGATTGAAATGCTAGTTTGAGTATGCAAAGATTGCCAAAGATTGCTCAAGTTGCTGACATTGAATCAACGTCTGATTTAAAGTCTCATTGAGTTGCTTGTTCAAGATCACAGCCAGTACACTTCAGTTCCCACCACTCATGATAGACATTACACACATGAGTTAAACTTGGCGTTACCTTTTCAAGTTAACTCGCTGTCTCATCTCATGCATATCTATTCTGGGATTAGCTTTATTCACTTGGAGTTGTATTTAGGTTTTACGTTAACTGATGGTAGTGTTCCAGTTAACTTGCTTTCAATAAGGACGTGCATGCTGCACAATTGTCCATTTTTAGATTAGATGTTTCAGTTAACTGAGGTAGTTTCCCAGTTGACTGTATAGTTTACTTATTAGGGTTTGGCAGCAAACTTGCATGCATTGCAAGAGCTGTAGATGACTCAAGGTGATTTTAGGGTTCCCTACACCTTGATGTATATAAATAAGAGCTTTTGCTCATTTGTAAATAACTTTTGCTTGAGAGAGAAATATATGCTGCGCCTACCTTGCCCTCAATATTGCTCTTTTGGTATTTGTTCATGTGTCTTCGCTATTACGATTAATTGTTATGCCACATAGGGTTTCAAGAGATTGTAATGGTGGATTCTTTCCATAGTTTAGATAAATCTGTTTTGAACATCTTTACCATTGTGATCAATTGTTATGCCACATAGGGTTTCAAGAGATTGTGATGATAAATCTGTTTTGTGAATCTTTACCATTGTGATCAATCGTTATGCCACATAGGGTTTCGAGAAATTACGGTGATAAATCTGTTTTGTGAATCTTTATTATTACAATCAAGGGTTATGCCACATAGGGTTTCGTGAGATTGTGATGATAAATCTGTTTTGTGAAGTCTTTACTATTTTGATCGAGTGTTATGCCACATAGGGTTTCATAAGATTGTCATGGTAAATTCTTAAATTTGTTTTGTGCCCAATAAACTTGTCTAGATTGAGCTGATAGATGCGCCACCTTGCCTTCAAGTAGAGAATCTAAACTCGTTTATCGTCTGATAGTCAAAACCCTGCTCCATTTCCTCATGCTCTGTTTTCTTGAGGCGGATAGATTAAAAGGTTAGCTTAGTTGTAGTTAATGATCCTTGAAACGAGAAAATCCTTGCTGCGTTCTTGGTTTCTTAACCTTTGCCTCTTCGGTGAGAACAAAAGATGGGACTTAGATTACTTTTCTTTTCCATGCATTCGGCTAGCTTGAGGGCGTCCTCCTAATTTGAAGAGCACTCATTCGTAGTGTACATAGCTGTCATTACAAACCTGCACTCGAGGAGGTGTTAGATTTTACGCCAACATTCATGTAGATGCATCCAACTTTGCCATAAGAGCTACACTGGCACAAGTCAGAGTAGAAAGGCTTGACCACCTGATGTTCTTTGCAAGTTGTCTATTGTCAAATTTAGAACACAACTACAACACAATCAAACGAGAAGCATTGGGCATGGTATACTCCTGCAAAAGTACTTTTTTTGTGGATCACTAGCCACTGATGTATCTCATGAACAAATTGATCATTCAAGGTTGAGTAAGTAGATGGCTACTTTTACTCTAGGAATTTACATTCAACATTATTGTTCGACCCGAGAAAAGCCATGTGATTGCAGATCAGCTTTTGAGAATTAAATCAGTGGAACCACCTGAGGGTATCAATGAGGATTTCTTGGATGCTCATCTATTTTAAATAAGTGCATTACTGCTATGGTACAAAAAAATTGGCGAATATTTGTCAACTACATTTCCAAAGGACATGCCACCATCAAAAAGTGGGAAATTGGCATTGAAAAGTAAGATGTTCTAATTGATTAATGGACTACTCTATAAAATGGGTCCCGACCACATTTGTGATGTGGGAAGAAGTGAGGTGTATTAGAAGAGGCACATGAGGGACTGGCAAGTGGTCGTTCCATGGGACGAGATGCAACCGCGGGAAAAGTCCTCGCAGGCCTATGGTGCGCAACCCTTCATACCGATGCAAGGGAGTGGGTTGTGGGATGTGACACATGCTAGAGAGCAGTAAAGCCACTAAAGAGAGACTTCATGACACTCTCACCATCTCAGCGTTTGGAATTATTTGAATGGTGGGTGGGTGATTTTATAGGCCCTCCTAAAACTAGTCATCTTCATAGATGCAAATACATCCTAGTAGCCACATAATACTTGACAAAGTGGGTGGAAGCAAGAGCACCACCCAACTGTTGACAACTACCCAAGACTACTCAACCCAACCAACGAGTCTTAACTATTCACGTTGAGTGTACAACATAACAAAAGTAAACTAATATGTAATTTATCTAGCTACAAGGTCATTCATCATATACATTGTAGAATCATGTTATGAAACATTAGAGCTGAATTGAGAATTCACGAGTCAACATGCAAATTAACAAACTTTCAATGTCTAATCATTTCAATTTGAGT
Source organism: Sequoia sempervirens (assembly GCA_007258455.2). Lineage (NCBI taxonomy): Eukaryota > Viridiplantae > Streptophyta > Pinopsida > Cupressales > Cupressaceae > Sequoia > Sequoia sempervirens. The sequence goes on from VDFB02025281.1 coordinate 3,549, forward strand.
TTTCATTACCAATGTGCATATATATAATACAACCAAATGAACAGGCCAAAAGGCTACAAGTAGAAAAATGTAGACAATCTATGATCCACTGTTGATATGCCTTTGCGTCATCCTTGCCTAAATCAAAATCAGAGTATACTTATAACCATATTGAAAAGTGAAATTAGTCTATGCTCATTACCACAAGAATACACTCCCATTATTACCTACATTTTGAGGATGGAACATTTGAGAAATCTCTCCACACATCCCTGGTGAAGAAGACAAGGGATGTGCATGTGATCTCCCCTCTCATTCCCAAACACCTCATAAATATCTTATTAAAAAGCACATTTTTTTTTTCTTTTTGATATCTGGGGGAATCAGCAGCTCAGCGATTTGGATCAGCATGGTTTGAAACACCTTCACATGAACGTGGCGATCAACATGGCGAACCCCTATAACCCCCAGGCCAACACTAGGATGCCCCCAATCCTGGCCATAGGGTGAATGGGATTTGAAATTGGTTGGGAACTGGAAAACTACCACACACTTAGAGCAAGCAGCCACACGGTACACCACTCAAGCTAAACCTCGGGGGCATTAAAAAGCACAATTTTACATTAGTCATAAATTAAATTTTCACATAGTGTTAATTTTTGCCTCTATACCAATAAGCTGAACCTATATTAACTACTGTTAGTAGGCTCAAGGCTAACCATGTAGATAAAAACACTATTTATAGATTTATAGTTTGGAATATAGAGCTTCGAGTGTGGTAGACCAACCTTCAAGTATTTTGTGTTGTATTTGATATTAGCATCATACCATAATAGTATGGCTGGTATAAGCAAAATTGTTTATAAGCTTCTGCTACAACCAAGAACAAGAACTAACTGGACCCTGTAGCATCAACAGTGCATTCTTTTATTTTAAAGTATAGAAGATGCATCCAAATGGAATGTCCAAATCCATTTGCAGGACATACCCTCTACAAAGAGAGATCATGGAGTCACCTAAACTCTCTGTGACATATCCCTTACAAATATCTCACAAAAAAGCAGAGATGTACATCTTACTTATATTAGAGTATCGGAGTTGACACCCATCTGGATTTAAGTTCAAAAACCAATCCACAGCATATAAAAACCCTTAAATATCAATCTTAACCCACTGACCTGAATTCATAAGCATTTTTTGCTGTATTAAATATTTGTTCCTAGGAGTTTTCTGATTAAAAATAAAAATCTGACTGTTTTAACTGGGAACAGTTGGCCATCGTCAAATTTCTGCAGTGTTTCTGTTTCTGGGAGTTTTCTGAGCAGAGCCGAGGATTAGGGGATGGCAGGGAAAGGGGTGGATGTTTTCGAGGCATCCCTGCATCCCCATAATGCCCCTGGTACAAATACGCCTGCAAAAGGGCTGGGATGTGTCCCTGTGTATTGTTTGTATTTTTTTTTGAAGCAACAGCTAAAAACTGCGATTTATTGAATGAACTGCAGTTTTCTGGCAAGTTGCTGAATGAACAGCCTGGCCAATGAAAAAACTGGCAAGGTCCACATGCAAGGCCAGGGTTAAGTGGGTTTTTTTCCACTTTTTTTGTGGTTAGAGTCGTTTATAGGTTCTACTATAGCCATCAGACAGGAACATTAAGTTTTTTTATTTTTACTTTTTTTCGCCAACTAAGAATTGTAGAATGTTAATCTGGCTTATATTATGTAGAAGAATTAATGATTGCATATTTTTTGCAACTTGTGATGCCTAGGAAACTTTTAATCATTCTGTATACTACTGCTGAGGTTGCACATATCATCAGTTGTAGACACTAGACATGTTTCCTGTTTGGATTATACAGTGACTTTTATTGGAATACAAAAGTTGCACAACTGTTGTGTAGAATACTAGATATTTGTCGTCATATTAATATGCAAAGCTTGGGTGCAGGTAAGTGTTCGCATTCGGGATCAATCAGCACATGTTGTTAAGCGCATGGATGAACTTCTGTCATTATTTAAAGAGGATACAGAGGCATTCCGTTAGCTTAAATGAGGCATGCTGCACTAGTAGGCACAGGAAAGTGGATTACCATATTGGAATCCACTATAACATCTTATTTCTCAAGTGATTTTTCCCCTCAAATTGTAAGGAAATTTACAGTCATTGACAGGGAAAGTGGAAATTTGTATCACGCTAGGAAAAGCCACCCGTGCTTGTTTGGAAATGTACACTACGGAGTTTAGTTTTAGTTTTGTTGATGTGTTTCTCATATAATCAAGTTTTGCAATATTGGTGAGAAAACATTCTCTGAATTTGAGAATTCTTTTAACTCTATTTCTCTCTATTGAAGTGTCTTGAAGAAAAGGCTTACTAAATTATTCACATTCTCCAGTATGCATTTATTTTTCTCCCTTGTTCAACCTCTTCCTGAGACACACATACCTTTTATCTTGTTTCATTCGCAAGATATTTTCAAATTTAAAATTAATAATATTGAGTTCAGTTTTGCTTTTGTTGATGTGTTTCTCATATGATCAAGTTTTGCAATATTGATGAGAAAACATTCTCTGAATTTGAAAATTCTTTAGTCTATTTCTCTATTGAAGTGTCTTGAAGAAAAGGCTTACTAAATTATTTACATTCTCCAGTATGCATTTATTTTTCTCCCTCGTTCAACCTCTTTTTGAGACACACGTACCTTTTTTTTGTTTCATTCGCAAGATATTTTCAAATTTAAAGTTAGTAATATAAAACCTCAGCAAAATAGCTGTAAATATTGAATGGGATATACATTAAAAATATGAACGGTGATCAAAATGAAACTAAATCTATAGAGGAGAATTCATTCTGTTCGAGGAAAAGATAGCTAAGTTCGGAAACCTGATTGGTTTTCGATTAAAATAGCGACCTTGAAGGTGTTATATGAGAAAATATGAGAATAAATGAAAAATGTTTTGGACTTTTAACATTTGTACAATCCTATTAGTAATTTAAATTTGGCGTCGTGAAGGAAAAGTTAGTACATGCAAAATTTTCACTTAGAGAATGTACTTAGGCATGTGTACATTTTGTTTTTAAAGCACTTTGGATCTGGTCTTCATGGAACTGTGGAGCTGTGTACATAATTTTTTTATAAAAGTTTTGGTAGGATAACGCAAATTTCAAGAAAATGAACCACTAAACTTCATTTCATAAACTCAGAAGTTTGAGACTAAGAAAGAAAGAGCACGGGTTCAAACACATAAATTAGTCTGTCATCTTCAACACATTGATGATTATATTGTAACGGTTTTATATGTCCATACACCCTACACCTACCCAATAACTAATATCTTAACTAATAATAACACCTAATTAATAAATTAATATTACATTAACATGTTAATTTATTATTTATTACATAAAATTATTATTCTATGTCATGCACTACTTAATTTCTAACATCTCCTATTCCTGTTAACACAGGAACTTTATTCTCATTGTATTCACAGTTGACTTCAGTCAGATGTCTGGCTCGGTTTTTGGTTTTCTAAGTTTCCATTGAGATTCACCAGTCATAACAATGACACAGTAGGTAGAAAATGATTTTACACTTCCCAATACTTTCTATCCTATGCATATAAATTGCTCATGTCAATAATCTGTAACGTTTGGTCATTTGGAGCGAACTGCTTCTTAATGCATATGGCATCCAATAATATTGCACATATAACTGAATCTTCTACCCCATCTATTCACTAAAGCAGCACATCTCTTCCCATCTGTTCAATAAAGGAGCACATCTTCTCCTCAGGAAAGTGACCCTCCTCGACCAACATCACTTGAGCATAGGGTGTTGCAAACCTTTAGCACTGGCTTTGTACCTCACGCTTGTAGCACCTGCATGCCTAACATTTTGTTATCTCTTGATTGGTGACCAAATCAAGCACTTCAAACTCTCTACAACGAATCTGCAACAACTCAACAATAGTTTGACTGGACTGTTATGAGGGATGCCGACTAGCAATGAATGCAATCTCTTTTTCTCTATTTGGCAGAACACTCCATCGTTGCAACCTTCGTAAGTAATGGCTCAACATAATCTCATTGGCTCTAAAAGACATATGCATACTATAACATAGATGAAAATCAATTCCTTTGGCGCCCATTATACAGTAGGGCAATGCCTAGAAACAGAAATATAATCATGGCTTCATCATTATGATCACACCATTTTCTGTATTTTGCAAGCTTCAGATCAGAGATACCTTAGCTCTTCTCTAATAATGTTAGCCTTATATGTGGCACCAATAAAACGTCAGCATATATGAGCACATCTTCCATCGAAGAATACCATATGACAATCATTTAATTCGTCCAAAGTATAATTGTTCATATGTAGGTTTAAAATTGGCTACTTCACATAATGTTGTAGGCATTCGTACAGAAGGCGTCCATGATTGAAAATGCACAAACTTGTCCTCAACCACCTCAAACCACCCTAATTGTTTGTACTTTTTTTTGCAACACCATAGGTTTCTTGCGATATATATATTTGATACGAAAGTGAACAAACTGGAGGGAAAACAATGAGAGTCATTAAAATAGAAAGAGAACAAAAATTCAAATGGATGATGAATGTCATATATTTGCATGTGGTTTGCATTGCAACACTGTTGACAAAAAATGCAAAGAAAGATAGATGGACACAATGGCTACTGCATGTGGTCTTCAAGGCAACATCATCGTGTGCATTGTTTTGGAGAAGGAAAGATGAACGAATGGAAGGTGAACATAGAGGTCCAAAAAACTTGCTCTAATATCATATTGAAGGTAAGAAACAAAATTCATGTGACTCAAACACACAAATTAAGTCAGTCATCTTCAACACATTGGTGATTACATTGTAATAACTTTAGGGGAGAGGGGACCATAGTAGAGCACACTAACTTCGGGTTTCTCAATCCTATGTGGAAATTTCAAATTAGCCCCAATTTTGTACAACAGTTTATTTGGCAGCTCCCCTACTTCTAACTAAAGTTTTAGAGCCACATCAGCATGCTTTTTGTTGAGGTATCCAAAAAGGCCAAAAAAAAAGTGAGACCTATAGTGGTGCATTAAGTCATGTTTTTTTGGTTCACATATGTGGCATCACATGATTTGTCAATTTGTGTACTTTATGGATAAAGTGTTTTGCAATTGGATATTAAGGTGCTCCACTATGGGGCCCACTGAGGACTACTTCTATCCCCACTACTGGTCCCGCTCCACTATGGTCCATCTCCCCTATATAGCCATACAACCTACAACTAATTAGCAATTAATATCTTCTAATAAGTAACACCTATTAATAAATTAACATTAACATGCTAAGTTATTACATAACTATTATTTTATACCATGTACTATTAATTTCTAACAATAAGCTTGTTTCTTTATGACAAAAATACTATTTATAAGATATAAAATTAAAATCTAGTGGCAACATAGTTATGGGTGCACTAATGAGTTACCTAAAGAGTGCAAAATGGATCCATTTCTATCAAATACAAGCTAATGCATTAAAAGGGATGATGCATCCTTGTTAGAAGAATTACCTAAGACTTGAGTTAGGGGGAACAATTGCTCATCAAATTTAGGATCTAAACTAAAGGGTGGTCTAGGGGTTTGTGTTTTGGGTCAAAAAAATTAAATGATTATGGTGAGAGGAGTGGCAATATGGAGAAACATTTGATGTTGTTGACTTCAAAAGAAAAACAATTATCTTTTATCTTAAATTTGATAGTCATTTATATGTCAAAGTATCAAATATTTGAACATAAAAGAGGGGTAAAAATTTATTAAAACAAGAGAAAATTACAGAGCAAAGTCATTACATAGCCTTATCAAGCTCCACCAAATGGTCCAACTATTGATACCAAATCCGGGGGTAATTGACCCCAATCAACCAAATTCCAATCATGAATATGATCAGAAGCCCATTTAGCCAAATAATCAGCAACACCATTCCACTCCCTAGGAATATGAGTGAAAGTAACAAACTCCAGAGAAACACAAAGATTGAGAATTTGTTCAATAATCAAAGCCAGATGCCAATTGACATCATCTAAACGCCGCCTGTTCAACAAGTTTACCACAACTTGGGAGTCAGATTCACATATAATCCTGCGCCACCCCAACTGACTGCCATGCTCCACAACTAGTAAAATTGCTCGAGCCTCCATAAGATTATTAGTAGGAAGACCCTTATAAACAGAGAAAATAAATTGAACATTCCCTGAACTATCCCGACCAACACCACCAATTCCAGCATGACCAGGGTTTCCACGAGAAGAGCCATCCGTGTTAATTTTTAGGATGCCTTAAGGAGGATTAGACCATCTTCCCTCCCTATTCACCTTCGGGGTTGGATGTCTACACTTGTTGCGCATGAGCTACCGTTGCGAAGGAGGAAGATGAAGGCGGTTAAAACAACCAACATCAGAAGGAGCAACCGAATCAATCAGATCACACTTGGCCGCAACCGTTTCTCCCAAAGAATGCAAAATTTTCCACCACAAGCGAGGGGCCCCCATCATCACATCCTGAAAAATCCGACGATTCCTCTCCAACCAAAGATTCCAAATAATGAAGGATGGGCCAATCGCCCAAGCAGCTTGAAGAAAGGAAGTTGAAACAGGGGCCCTACTCCACCGATCCACAAACTCAGCCAAAGAGGAAACATGCCTACATGGCATATTCCACACCCTCCACCAAAGATGCCAAATCTCCCGAGCATAGGAACATTGGAAGAAGAGATGAGAAGCACACTCCTCAGCATCACGACACAACACACAAAAAGAGGGGCCCTAGAAACCACGCTTGCATAAATTATCCCAAGTAAGACACCGGTTTTGAGCCACCAGCCACATGAATAAATTGTACTTGGGCCATAACAACTTGTGCCAAACATACTTCCACCAAGGGACCTCAATATCCCCAAATAACTGTCGACCCAATTGCTTATAGCCAGTAGACACAAAGTACTTCCCAGACATATCAGAACCATCCCGAGCCAAAATATTAGGTCCCCTCAAAGAATTACAAGCCTGGGAAGCCAAAAGCTGAGCAAGCTCCCGCCTATCCCCCTCAGAGCCCCCAGGTGGCCACTCAAAAGGGTGCTTCCAGCGAAAAGAAACAACAGAGCCACAATGCTTAGCAATCTTATAATGCTCAATGGTGTCCCAACCACTAGTAGTAAAAACATCACAGAGGGGTTGAAGATGAGGAAAAACAGAAAGAATAGGTGGGTGACCATCCCAAGAATCCCACCAAAAAAGAGCCTGTGACCCCGAATGACAGATCCAGAAAAGCGCATGCTTAATCAACTGAGCTCCCACTTTCAAAGTATACCAAATCATAGAACCACTCCCCTCTAGAGGATAGCGAGGAACCTCAAAAGAAGCAACACCTCAAAGATACTTATAGTTGAGAACATAGCCCCATAATTGGTGTTGATTAGTACACCAACGCCAGTAAAGCTTCGCCGCAAGAACTTTCCCATTCAAAATAGAAGAGCGTAAACCGAGACCACCCTCCTGCTTTGGTCTACACATAGAATCCCATTTAACAAGGCTCCACTTAGAAGTCATCAAGTTACCACTCCAAAGGAATTGCTGAGTGAGAGCATCAAATTCCGTAAGGAAATACATAGGGGCCGATTGAACAAAACACCTATAGATGGGGAGGGCCTGGATAACAGACTGAAGGAGAGTAACTCTAGCAGCTGTAGACAACCACCGATGAGTCCAATGAGTTACCTTCTTCCTCAACTTATCAAGCAACATCTGCCAAGAGGACCTAGGTTGACGACCAACGGCAAGAGGAATCCCCAAATAGACAAAGGGGAGAGACCCAATTTGAAACCTCAAAATAGCGCAATCCTCCGCTGGATGGCCAGAGGAGTATTAAAGAAAAAAATAGAAGAATTTTGCTCATTAACTTTCTGACCCGAAGCAACAAGGTAGATGTCCAAAGCTTGCCTAAAGGATTCAACTTCACGAATATGAGCCAACCCCATAAGAGAGGTGTCATCCACAAACTGGAGATGAGAAAGAGTAGGCAGACCCATCCCCCACTGCCAACCATGAATCACACCCTGAGAGACCTGAAATTTAAGAAAGTGACCCAACCCCTTAGCCATAATAATAAACAGATAGGGAGAGAGCAGATCCCCTTGGCAAAGACCCCTGGTAGCACCAAACAGCTCTAAAGGTTCACCATTCATAATAACCGAAAATGAGGAGGAAGTCACACAACTCATAGTCCAACTCACCCAATAAGAAGAAAACCAAAAGGCCAACAAAATCTTCTGAAGGAAACTCCATTTAACTCTGTCATACGCTTTAGCCATATCCAACTTGATGAACATAGACTTATCCTTAGAGGTCACCATGGAATGAATGACCTCAGAGGCAATCACCACCCCATCCAAAATTTGACGACCCGCCACAAAACCTCCTTGCTCCTCTGAAATAACAACAGGAAAGCAAGATTTAAGCTGCTCAACAATCGGCTTCGTAATAATCTTATACACCACATTGCAGAGCGCAATAGGTCGAAAGAACTCAAACCTATCAACACCCTCCTTAGGAATGAGGACTAAAAACGTAGCATTTAGGGCCCAAAGCATCTGCTTGTTATGAAAAGATTTATGGACAACCTCCAACAAATCCAGCTTCACAATTTCCCAAAACTCTTGGAAAAATTCAACTAGGAACCCATCAGAGCCAGGAGCCTTCCCCTTATTCATCCCAAACACAACCTCCTCCACTTTAGACAAAGTAATCGGGCGCATGAGAGAAGATTCAACTTATTAGAGATCAAAGAAGGAATACAAGCAAGAATCATATTCTCATCAACCTTAGCAGGAAGAGAATCCTCAGTAAACAAAGCAGAGAAGAACTGGCGAGCTTCTCTGGATAAAGCCTGTTGCGAGGATAAAACTAAGCCTTCAGAGTTAACGAGAGAAGAGATATAACA
>VDFB02025282.1:0-51393 GCA_007258455.2 Sequoia sempervirens
ATCACCCTTGACCATCTAACCTCTAAGAAGCTCTGGCAAAAATTCAGGAGATTAGGATAGTGGCGCAAAATGGGGGAAAATCCATCCCAAGAATTAGACCAAAAGAGAGCCTCATCCCCCCTATTACAAACCCAGAACAAGCCCTCCTTGACCAACATAAACCCTTTCTTAAGCATTCCAAAATCACAGAGCCTTTCCCCACCAGAGGATAATGGGGAATCTTCTCCTTCGGAATCCCCCGAAGGTACTTATAAGATAAAATTCTAGCCCAGATATGATCCTATTCCAAACAACACCTCCAGTAAAGATTTGCAGCCAAATCCAACCTGGTCAATGGTGATAGTCATAATCCAAGACCCCCAAACTGCTTTGGACTATAGATATTATCCCACTTCACAAGACTCAACTTAGAAGAAGACAAGCTGCTTGCCCCTAAGAATTGCCTAGCCAAAGCATCCAAATCCTTCACAAACCCAACTAGAGCCACCTGAAGCATACATCTATAGATGGGAAGATCCTACACAACAAATTTAAGAAGCTAATCATGCTCAACAAAGGATAACCATCTATGAGTCCAATGATTAACCTTCACATGAAACTTGTCAAGAATATTCTGCCATGACTCCTTGGGAAGAGTACTCAAAGAAATAGGAATTCCAAGATAGGTGAAAGGAAGAGAATCAATCTGAAACCTCAAAATACGAGCAATCCTCTACTGAATGGGCCACAAAGTATTATAGAAGAAAATGGAGGATTTATCTTCATTAATTAGTTGGCTACAAGCAGCAAGATAAATTTCCAAAGCCTTGCACAGATTTGTGGCTTCTATGATCTTAGCCATTCCCATCAAAGCTGTATCATCCACAAATTGAAGGTGAGACAAAGGAGGCAGACCATTTCCCCACACCCAACCTTGAATAAGGCCCAGCTCCACATTACTCTTCGACAATCTTCCCAAACTTTCATCCAGGAGGAGAATTCAATAAGGAGAGAGAGGGTCCCCTTGACGAAGGCCCCTAAAAGCACCAAAAAGAGATGAATGCTTTGGCTCACCATTTATCAACACCGAAAAAGAAGTGGAAGTAACACAACATAGCCCACTGAACCCACTCCTTAGGAAAACCAAAAGCAATAAGAACTTTACGAAGGAAGGACCACTTAACTCTATCATAGGCCTTTGCCATATCCGGCTTGGTGAACATAGCCTTTTCTTTGGAAATCTCCATAGAGTGAATAGTTTCAATAGCAATGACCACCCCATCCAAAATTTGTCTATCCACCACAAAATCACTTTGTTCCTCAGAGATAAGCCATCTAAGCCAATGCTTTAACCTTTCAACAATCAACTTGGAAATAATTTTATAAATCGTATTACAAAGGGAGATGGGATGAAACTGACTCAGCCTATCCGCCCCCTCACATTTGGGAATGAGAGCCAAGTAGGTAGAGTTTTAAGCCCTCAACATCAAAATGTATAATTATATTACAAATATTATATCGTATTATTTTATTTTTATTTTGAATTTTTAATATATTAAAAATATTATTTTTTACTTTATAAAAATATATTTTAAGAACTATTTATTTTTTTAATAATATTATTGATACAAAAATAAAAATTGTTATTTATTTATTTAAACTACATTTATTTATTTGAGCTAAATTTATATTCTTAATTGAAAATTTATTTATTTTATGTTAAAATTATTTTAATGATAATTAATAAAATTTGATTTTTTTATTAAATATTTATAATATACTTAGATAATATTATTTTTATATGTAAAATATATAATATAAATTAATATAATTTGTATTGATAATAGTATAATTACTACACAAATTAAAAAATAAAACAAATATATTATATTTATTATTATTATTTTGGATACATTAAAGGCAACACTATGGGGGCCGAACCCATAATTACATTGCTTAAACATCATTAATGTAGAGATTGCAAAAATATTTACAAAAACCTTCAGGTCTTCCATTGATACATTTCAGGGAGCCATCCAACATCACCCGAGACCACAATCAACTAGACATCCTCCCTCACTCGTCGATTCCACCAACTCATTGAGAGCAACAGGGAGAGCCAAGATGGGTGACAGTTCCTCCACAGTGTAGGCACCAATTCCTTCCTTTAGGAGGGCGATATTACCTATCACCTCCATAGTATGGGCATCAACATCTTCTCTTGTGCTCCAAATTAGAAATGGAACCCATGGGCCATTATACCAGGTTGAGTGAGAAAAAGCCACACTTCGCCCATGGGTTGTAAGCCCATCCAACCACTACCATTTCCAAATAATATTCTAGCCCCTCACGCCATCTCACCTTGACTAGCTTTCACATTAGCTAATGAATTGAATCCTTGCTTTCTCGTGCTTGCAAGGAGCCAAGCCATGAGAATGAACACAAGGTCTGTGTTCACATAATATCGATATGTCGATAGCATAAAGCACATAGATAGGATCCTTTTGATCACCTCTAGGACCTCCATAACATTTGCATTGAACACATTGCTCCTGGCCTGATATCCAACACCACACCTCTGAAAGCTATTTGTTGTTCTTTCTTTCCCAAGCAAATTGTTTGTCTCCATTGTCTAAAGATTGCAGAGGGATGACACAAAGGAAAGGATATAAACACCAAAAATTGCCATCCACACCTCTCCAGCCATATGTTCCTGACACCAACATTAATTCGCCTCGACCTTGAGGCTCCTAAGTTGTCCTTTACATGTGCATCACCACCTCCATTACCATCCGACACCAACTTTCCCATCATTGCGCTTGATGGTAGAATTAGGGAGATAATTTGTCTCCTCATTATCCTCATGATAAATATGGGTCACCTTGAATTCATTGAAATAATTAAGATCCTCCAATATGTAGGTAATGATTTTTTCAAGCTTCCAATTTGGAGTAGACTGCCTTCAAATTACACTTATTGTTATTAAAGAGTCCCCTTCAATGTGTAGCTTCTTGACACTCATTCGTTTGTAGAGATTGATTCCCAACCAGGCTGCTTGCATTTTTGCTATATTATTTGTGTCCTCCCTTAAGTTTCTGGTCAATTTTGCTAGAGTAATACCTGCATGGTCTCTAACAATGCAACCAACACCAGTTGGGTCAGGGTTTTCCTAGATTGCACCATCAAAGTTCATTTTCACCCTACCAAAGTCTAGAGGATGCCACTTGATGTCTAATCTCAGATTAGAAGTCAGATCAATCCAACGCTTCCCATAAATGAGATTGAATTTTTAATATTTAAAATTTATTTTCATATCTTGTGATCATTATGAGTCAACATATTGAATGTTTATATTTTAATTTTTTATAAACAATCAATCAATTACAAAGTTTCTTTTAAAAAAATATCATTTACTCATCAATATTTTATAATATTTATTCTAATAAACAAACTCAGCTTCAACTATGTTAGTCATAATTGCGTTTAGTATGAATCAAGTTCAAGGTCAAAGTCAACCCTAACAACCATAATATTCTTAGACCTAGTAAAATCATGGTACATCAACTTGCAATAATTTGTTGATCTTGAACTATTATGTAGCCCACCTTTAAATTGTTGCCATGACTCATCCATTAGCTACACAACAAATATTTGGCACTATGTGGCTATAATACATATGAATTGTAAGAATCTATTATTTCAAACTATTATCTTGCCCCTAAATTGATATTCTACACTAACCAACAAATACTAAATAGAAAAGTAAAAGTTAAAATAAATAAATTATTTTCACTAAAATAATTATATACTTAAATAATTTATCTTCATTAAGTTTCTTCTTAAATTTTCTAGAAAAATAAAATTACTTTTCCAATAAAATAAATAATATAAACAAAATTAAATACCTCTTTAATAATAATAATAAAAAAAAAGATTTTTCTTTATACACATATAATAAATTAATATAAATATCTTAAAATACATTTATTTAAAACACACCAATAAAAATGTTTATATTAAATTTCTTATTTGTGATAAATAAGCACTAATAAACTATACCTCCCAACATAATATTAATAAATATATTTAATTTATTTTTTAATTTTGCTTTATAATTATTTTATTTATTCCATATTCAAAAAAAATTAATATGTTTACTTTATTTTACTATATAATTATTTTATTAATACATTTAAAAAATAATAAAAAATAAATATGCATCATATATACTTTTATTCTTCACATTAATATACTCAATACCCATCCCAACGACTACCCTAAACAAACTAAGACAACAACCACTACCAAACTAAAATATATTATATTATTAAAAAAATAAAAGAATTGAAGAAAACAAATAAATAACAAAATTTAAAAAATACTTCGTATACATGACACGGTTGTTGATGGAAGAAAACGTGAAACGTTCTCCATACGCGCTTTTGAGGACTTCCCTTGTTCTCGAAGGCGTTCTACAAAATTGACTTTCTAAAGCCTTAAAAAAGATAACGAATTCCCGAAACGCCCACGAACTCGTCGAGCCAAAAAAAATCCTCTCATATTCGCATGAAGTGATTTGGATTGCAGATCTGACAGATATAAGGATACAGGAAAATAGAAAAGAGAAGAAGATAGCAGAGAAAATTAAGGTTCGATGGAGAAATTCAATGCCTTCGGCGAGAAGCTCCTGGTTGGGGGAGCGGAGGTGGGGCGAAAGATGAGCGCAGGCATGAGCAGCATGAGCGGCAAGATGAAGGAACTCCTGCAGGTGGCCACGCCTGCGGACAAGATTGTGGAGGAGGCTACCAACATGCAGCTTCAGGAGCCCGATTGGGCCGCTAATCTCAGGATCTGTGACATGGTCAACGCCTCCAAACTCACCGGCCAGGATGTAGCCCGCGCCATCAAGAAGCGTTTCACCGTCAAAAACCCCATGGTTCAGTACCTCGCGCTCATTCTCCTCGAGACCTGCGCCATGAACTGTGATAAGATGTTCTCTGAAATTGCTTCCGAGAAGGTCCTTGATGACATGGTCAAGCTCATCGATGATCCCCACACTATCACCAGCAATCGGAACAAGGTCTTGCAGTTGATTCAGGCCTGGGGAGAGTCTGATAATGAGCTTCGTTATTTGCCCGTCTTCGAGGAGACATATAAGGTTCTTAATTTGCCTATGCAACCCTCCTTTTTTTTTTTTGAAATTTTTGTGCCTTGGGGTTCTCAATTTGGTTTTATGGTCCTAAAAATTTGAATTGGATTATTCAATTTCACTTATTATTTTTTTAAATTTTGCATGCGAGGTAATATTTATATTGGGTCTAAATGGGTGTTAGAGTGTATGAGATCCAATTTGTCTTCAAGGGTTTTGACCTCATGGCCTGGCTTATGAGTAAACAAAACCTTGCCTATCCACCGACGCTGGAGTATATGTCAGGCAACCAGAGGTTAGGTGATGTTGCCAAACGCAGGGACTCTTGATTTGAATATTGAATTTGTGCTGCTCAAATACATGCCCATGTTTATTAGCCGTCCAAGTTGATCTCAGCTGGTGCGTTAAATGTCTAACAGGCGATACATTTTGGCAGTCTTTGGCAACGATTCCTCTGACCCAAAGACTGTACTTTTTTGCATGAGCAATCATCCCAGCCATGAGAAAGTCCCAGTAGACTTAGCCAGAGGGTTTGCCCAACCCAGTACTCTCAGTTATGCTTCTAGTGAGCACAACTGGAAAGCTAAAACATGAACTTTTTGAATCCGATTGTCATGAAATTGATGCTCTCTAATTTCTGTGTATAACCTCAAGAACACCAAGGAGAACACCCCCTTCATCTGGGGAGGTCGTCACGGATCATGCTCTCTAATTTGGTCAGCCATCCTTAAGCTTGACGGTTGGAGGGAAAAGTCTCGATTTGTTAAATTCTTGAATCTACCAACCGAATGTACAATACTTGCCTTGCATAAGGTTAGACTTTTAAGTTCTAAAATTCCTTCAGTTCAATGGCACTTCCTTCTTAGTCATATAAGCTTTGAATTCTTCCGTCCTTTCCTTGTGGATTTCATCTTTGGCATTAATTTAATTTTAGAGGTTGGGTTCTGGATCAGCAGCCTTCCTCGTCGGCATCCTAATGATAGCCTCTAGGGATGATTTATGAACTTTAAAATATTTTTTCATGCAGAGTTTGTGTAGTAGAGCAGGTCTGTTTATAATGTAGGAAACATACACTGAAATAGTTGGTTATTTTACTAGTTTAGTCTGTCAAATGAAGTGCTGAGTTTATTAGTCATTTGCTAATTGGCATTTGTTTCCTTGACTTTTTTGAGCAAATGTGAACTTGAACACGATTGGGGGTGACTTAGGTCAAATAAATTAGGTTTTGAAGTCAAAAGATAAGGTGTGTTCTATGTATGCAGGCTACTAAATTCTCTTTGCCGGTTAAAATAGGTGACAATGCCCAGTAGATCAAATTTACAACTATTTCCTAGGAAATGGAATTACAAGTTCTGTCCTGAACCTCTTTGTCCAAAGCTTTAGCGACAATTTTGTTATTCTGGCAGACTTGGATGACCTTTATTATTGGTATTTGCTAACCTGAGAAATCTAGATCTGTTGAAATATTGTCTTTATGCAGAATTTTGATGGACTGATGAGTTTATTGTGTCTCACATACAAATCATGACAGAAGCTGGCTAGAAAATTTCATATATTTTATGTAAATTACTAAATATTAAAGTTTTCCTTAAATCATTTGTACAGATAAAAATTGGATTTCAGTCTTATTTAAAAAATAGTAAAATTTAAGGGCTTTTTTTGGTTTTCCCGACATTTCATGTATTGTTATTTTTCATTTTTTTGGATTCCTGACATATCATTTAAAAATTAGGACTTCAAAAATTTAATTAAAGTTTTAAGATTTATTATTTAAGTTATATTTAAAATGATAAATTTAGCAAGTTAAAAATAAAGAAATTTGATATGTTATTTTTTAGATCAATATACGGGGATCTGTTAAGGGGCTCCAGCCCTAAACTAACGCCAGATAAATATACAGAACATCCAACTACAATGAACTGCATGAACTGCCACCTGGAGGGTGTAGCAGATGGAAAGCAAGAGAGGACAACTAGACAAACAAACTAAAAAGAACCTACAACAGCTTGCATGAGCTGCCCTCGAAAGGGTTGCAAACAAAAGCATGGATCAACCAAGAGCAAAAATCTAACAGACAGCCAGATTAACGGAGGGTTGCAAACTTCTAATGGGTCACACTTGGATCACCCGATGCCTCATGCCACCCATCAAAAGCCTGGCCAACCCGATCATTACCTGCCACAATCACTGATTTTCCATTGACTGTTGCCTTACTATTCACATCCTCCTTACCATTCATATCCCCCAATCCAACAAATTGCACCCCACAAATGCCTTAAGACCTTTTAATGACTTAACAAATTTACCTAGGCATGGCAGTGTAGGAATTCGAGACCTCCAACAGCCTTTTGTAATGAGATGCCATTAAATGCTTGATCAGCAAGCGAATATCCTGGCAGAGAGTCATTAGAGAGTCCATTGTGCAGCTCTGTGTTCATTGCCTGCAAAGCACAACCATCCTGGCTTTGTTCCTCTATCATGGCATTGTTCGGTAGCAACAGCAAAAGTTCAATTTAACCCCTAATCTCCTCCAAACGTACAATGCGAGACAATTTTTCTGAAAAGCTGCCATAATCATAAGCTTGGGAATGGAGGTAGTCATCATCAGCCAGACCCTCCTCCCCTATGATACACTTGACAAGATTCAGAGAATAAAATTGGGGCACCTAAAAATCTTTTTAAGCTGGTGATCTGAGGCCTGGCCATGGCTCAGAGGATCGATTGATCGATTGATGCCTTTATTGGCTAACAAGTCTGCTGCTCTGTTTTGTTCCTAGAAACAATGAGAAAAGGACATGCAATCAAAATGTCTACATAAACCAATTGCCTCCGCAAGAAGAGAGTTGAGATTCCAATTTGGGCATTGCTCTTTCTTCAAATCGTTTATATTATTCAACTAATTACCTTCAATAACAAGATTATGATCACGTTCCAAGGAAGCCATTAAAGGCCCTGCAATCATTGCTTCCCATTCTGTTTTCGTTGTTAGTTTTATGAGTCGACAAGAGGGATTCACCTTTAATGAAGGAACTTGACAAATCTTCTAACAGAAAACTCAACTCAAAAGGCCTTGGGTTTCCACTAGAGGCCCCATTAAAATTCAGTTTCCAAAAATCCTACACAGGCTTTCCATTTCTTGTCTATTACTTTTCTTTTTCACCAATAACCCATTAATGGGGATAAATTTAATATAATAAACACGTTTAAAATTTTAAAATGTCTAGACCAGATTTTTAATATATCATATATTTAAAAAATAAAAATAAAAGGATATAAATTTTTTTGTAAAAAAATTATTTTGATATAATTTTTAGTTTCAATAAAGACACAAATATATTTTATGAGAAAATTATATTAATGTAATTATAATTTGAAATTAAAAATAATATCAATATATTCATAATGTAAAATTTAAAATTACTGATATATTACTGTTTAGGTTTTAATATTAAACTAAGTGCTGGTTCTAGTTTGGATCCTAGTTTAGGTTCGCAGATCTGGCAATTTTTTTTGGCTTGGGTTCATCTGTGGAGGAAACCATACTCAAAAGTTTTTGTTTTCTACCAGATGTATATTACACAACTCATTTTAGGATTGGTCCAACTATCAAAATTGTGATATTTTTTTTTTCATTGTTGGTGGGAGGAAGTTGTAAATATTATATACCATTTTTGTATTCTGGTTGCTAAATGTTTAGGTGTTTACATGCAATTACATAGATACGCTTCAGATAGTGGTAGCTTTTTGAAACATAAATGATAAATAATTTGTACAACCATATGTGTGTACTTTTATATATACATAGCCATGTGACTATGAGCGATACATGTTGTAACATTGTCAAATTTCTATAGAATACAATCAAGAATAGGGTTGCACATGCTACTAAATGAGAATGTATTGGTGTGTACAATATTAGTAACAGTAAATTATTGCACATTGCAGAGCTTGAAATCAAGAGGGTTAAGATTTCCTGGACGAGATGCTGAGACTTTGCCTCCAACATTCACTGGTGGTTTGTCTGATATGGGTAGTCAATCATTCACAAGTCCTGTTGGACATTCCGCCTCTGCGCCTGATCAACAGCAGGTATACAATGATGCTTTTATTCCTCAGAGCAGGAACTTATCAGCTGAGCAAAAGAAAGAGGTGCTTGATGTAGCGAGAAACAGCATTGAACTTCTCTCAACTGTTTTGAGTAGCTCTCCTCAACAAGAAGCACTTAAGGTAACTTTAGTTGAATGTTGCACTTTTCTTCTGGGTGAATCTATTTTATTTTGGTCTATATTCTATATCCCAATGCAGATATTTGTGTTTTGTATGCGTCAGCAATTACCCTCTTAACTAGTCTTGTCTGCATGTTTTGTTTACAAACCATCAAGTTGAATATATTAGTTTCATAAAATGAGAATTATGGGTGCTGGATAGCATCAGACTATGATTACTAGCATCCATTTGATCTTGACATGAGAAGGCTTCGGAGTTTTTTAACTCCATGTTTCTGTACCCATAATTTAGAACCTCAAATGGTATCCACTAAATACCCTACTGCATGACTATGCTCTGCTATGGTGTATTTTTTTATAATTGCTGTATGGTTCAAAGTAAAAATGTATTTTATGTCTAAAAATTTCTTAGAAAATTTTAATCTAGCTTCTGAATTCGGTAGTTGTATTAGTATTAATCCAATAATGGATATCCTACATAAAATAATCTAGCTCGTAATAACTTATCCTCAATAATTTCCGGGATAAAGGTTTAAATTGTACGTTAGTGAAAAAAGAGTCTAAAAACTACATCAAAGACATATAACTGATGTTTAATACCTGAATGCAAGTTAGATGCTATCCACTATTAAAAACAGTCCAAACTAAAATCATGCATTCAGATTTTTAATTTTTGCAATGCATGCTATTCACATATTGCCTTTCAGATCTTGGTAGTTATTTCCAGTTCATGCATACTTTCTCATATGCATTTGAGTAAGTTTTTCACCTGAAAATCGAGTTGCTTGCATTCTCTAACTATTTAGGTTTGTATTTTTTTTTTTTGCTTTTTCTGGGCACTTCTTTTAACAATGGGGGATCCCTATGCTCTATTTTCCTTTGTTACCTTATAGTTCTAAGTTTTTAATGTATGTTTTGCCTCCCACTTTTTCCTTGACAAGTGTTCAGGAATTATTTTTCAGTCATAAATTGCACAATTGTGCTAGCATTTTCTTCTTTTTAACCTAGATTAGGCTGCTACTTTTCCATTTTCTGAGACTGATTGATTTGTGAGTACTGTCCTGCTTTTTTTGGTCTATTTGTTCCATCTATTTGAGTAGGTCCCATGTATAGATTATCAGCTCCAAAATTTTGTTATACCACCTGAAAGCCATAGCCAAGCATTACTATCTCATTTTCATCTATATCTTTTCCTTTTATTCTTTTGGATTTTACTTGCTAACTTCCTGTTGTTTGCTTAATTCTCCTCCTCTTAACTATACATTTTCTTTGTTGTCTTCTGGAGTCCTTCCTTGTCTGTCTAGCTTAGGTTTTTGAGTTTTCAGCAAGGGACATTTGCTTGCTAGATAACTATACTTATGTCTAGTGCTGCATCTAAAAGGGATGCACTCATGATTTATTGGTTAAATTGATTTAAAAATGTTTGCCTTCCAGGTAACACTTTGCGGAAGTGCTTGATCCACCACAAGCTCCATATAGAATCATGCATAGTGTGCTGCTTCTCTTTCCAAACTCGCTTGAGGAGTAAATGCAATTTCCCATGGAATCTTGCAATCCTTGAAGCATGTATTCAGTCTGTAGCTTGTGTGGAAGGACTGTGAGCACAAAGAAAAAAGAGGAAGAATAAATCCATAAAAAAGATTAAATCCTATTTCATTCCTAACACACACCTCGGTTCATAGCAAGAAACCATAAAATAAAAGTGAAATAAAACAAGAGATTTCACCCATAGTTTCTGTTGCACCAAATGGTAGTTATGCTCTGAGATTGTTGGTTGGATGGTATCTGATTGTTCGTTCCAACAGCATAATGGTGTAATCAAGTGTGCATCATGAAAATGGCTTAGAAAGACTGAATTTATATACTTACAGGTAGAGGGATCAATGGTGGAGATCTTTTGAGAGATCAATGATGGAGATCAATCGATCGAGTAGTTGGGAGATTGAGGGTGTAGGAAAAAAAATATTATTATATTTTCTTTTTGATTTTTGGGATATGGTTATGGAATGGGTGGTGGAGAATAAGATATAAGTCTTTTTATTAATTTTAGGTAGTTGGGTGAAAATAAAGATTTAATAAACTACTTTTTATGAAATTATGTGCAAAGGAGAAAGGGGACTTGATTATTAGGACTTATGAAAGTGAATTAGGACCAAGGGAAAATGGGCCAATAATTAAACAAATCATTATAATTTATTTAATTAACAGACAAATAGGTATATGATAGGCGATTTTAGGGAGATGTGTATTTTTTAGGTGTCTACATTTTGCCCCTCTTCAAAATGGCGTTGTGACTAGTTGAAGCAATGTTGTTTGAAAGAAGAATAAACATAGTGGATTGCAGAGAGATCAAACTAGTGGCATGATACCCAAGTCATTGGATGGATGGGAATGACGACAAGGAGGGAGGTATAATGCTCCTTGAGAGGATAGGTGAGTTTGAAGAACATGGGTGTACTCTTGAAATGGATGAAATAATCAAAATATAAAGATAAAAGGGAATATAAGGATGGATAGATGAGGGAGATGGTCATGTTCAGATAGTGTGAACAACTTAATATTTGATGTAGCACTTGACCTTATGCACTAAGGTATAAAGACCGGGGTGATGATACACAAGTGTGTAAATGATTGACCCAAAAAGAGGTGGTCTCATGCACACATATGCCATATGGCATCATGATATGAAAGACCATGATGTTGTGGGGAGATGTTGCAAGAACTGTTACAAATGCAAACAAGTGACAATATGCCCAAGCAAGGAAGCAAGTATGCACAAATGATGCAAAGACAAACAAAGATGTTGCCCCTTGACAAGTTGAGAATGGATTGATTGACGAATGATGATGATAACATTGTTAATGATAAGAACAATGCAAGGATAGTGTTGGTAATGATGAGAATATGAGGATTGGGAACGATATACCCCAATGATGATAATGTGAGTAAAGTGGATCAAGGTTTGCATCGAGGATGGGAACAAAGCCATTAGATGCATTTGGATGTGTGAGATTGCTTGGTAGGATTACATGGATTAATATTGAGTGCATTTGGATTGATTGCTTTGGGGATGTTTGGATCAAGGGATATAAGATAGGTGGATTGAATTGGACTGTGTTTAAGTTGTCGATGACAAAGGAAAACCAAGTACACAAGCAAGGATGAAAGGATGGAGGGATTATGTAGATAGGGGATAAAAGAATTATTAGATGGATGGATTATTTAGATAGGGTATAAGAGGATTATGGGATGAAAATGTTTCTTAGAGAGGGAATAAGAGGATTAGTGGATGGAGGGATGGGGTAGATAGGAGATAGGAGGATTATTGGATGGAGTAATTTTAGGATATTGGATAGAGGGAGTTCAGGATGTTATCTCCTAGGACTATGTCACATAGGAAAATCATGCAATATGCCCATATGCTGGATGCAATGTAGTGGATGTGGGAGTCTACAAGAGATAGGATTTGTAGGGAAAATAAGGGTTGCATTGCCCAAAGCATGCTTGGATACAATGCCCTTGACCTTATCAAGATTAACACCAAGAAGGGAGTATGGATTGGGTAAGAGAGGAGAGGTGTGTAGATATAATGGATGGGTAAATAAGATGGGGTTAGAAGGATGGATTTGGATATGATAGGAAAGGTATGTAGATATAATGGATGGGTAAATAAGATGGGTTAAGTAGGATGGATTTGGATATGATAGGAAAAGTATTTAGATGTAATGGATAAGTAGATAGGATAGGATGGGGTAGATTTGGATATGATAGGAAAGGTATACAAATTTAACAAATGAGTATATAGGATGAGATAGACATGATGAAAGAAGTTTTCCCCCCAAGTGTAGATTGCTAGTGGATGAAGAATTTACACGACACTTGTTTGCTAGGTTTTCATCATAGTACTTGCCCAAGGCACTATTGGAATGGTTTTTACTATTGGATTAATGATTTCTTTTTACTTTTTTGCTTTTGTTTTTGGATATTGGAGGAAGGATAAGGATTGTGATATATTTGTGAGGATAAGGGATAGGGAGATAGATGGAGAACTCGTTATGTTTCCATGGTGATGGTATCCCTTGTTGAAGAACTACTTGGATGGACCATTGATTGTCATTGATGTTCATGGAATTCATGGATGTTGGTGAAAACTGAGCTACCATCGTAGCTCTTGATGTGAGAGGATGTTGACAAGTGAGATGGAAAGAATAGGGAGATAAGGAAGGACAGCGATTTATTCAAAGGCTTGGATTAAAGGGATGTGATGTTGGATGTATGTTGAATAATGGATATGGGGCAGCAGGACCAACTGGTTCACACACTATGTTGGAGGTCAGAGCGTGGGATTAGGATGTGATTTTGAAAATAGAGATTTTGATGGGGGAGTTAGGATTGCAGATTTTGGGATATAAGGGCCCAAAATGGATGGTTACTGCTAGGACACAAAATCCCTTTAATCAGATTTAGTAGCAGGATTGTTATAGCTGTATGAAGGCCTTTTCCTAACTTAGTGTTGGTGTAAGAGAGAGTTAAGCCTTAGAAGACACTTTTCATGTTATTGACATCTTAGTCCATACAGCTAATAATGCATTCCTGTATGGTACATTAGGTAATGGAAAACCTCACTTCTTATGTTAAAGGGTTAATTGTAAGTTCAACCCAGCTATTCTAATTTCCTACAGAAGCAAGTATATCGGCAATAAATGATTCATAAATGCAGGAATTAAATGAGTAATTTCAACATTACATGTAAGTGCATACCTTTTTTATTTAAAATTAACAGATTTTAGGGCCAGTTTAAGAGGAAAATATTTCAAAAGATAACCTCAAATTATTCATGCCATCAGTCTGTACACCTGCTGTTATTTTTACATTAATAGATTTGAGGGCCAGTTAAGAAGGAAAAATACACATCAAAAAATAACTTTAGGATGCTCATGCCATCAGTCTGTACGCCCACAATTGTAGATCTGTATGATACATCTTGAAGAGGAAAAACCTTACTTTGATCGAGTTTGGTGTCAGGACTGTTGCAGCTATATGAAAGTTTTTTTCCTGACAAAGTGTTCATTTAAGAGAGAATTAAGCACTAGATGGCATTTTTTCATTTTACTGATATTGTCAGTCTATACAGCTGATATCACATCAATGTATGTAACAATTAGAGCAAGGAAATCGTCACTTTTCATGCTGAAGATTGTCAGTTCATCCCAGCTGTATGGAGTCAAATCTGTAATGTTATTAGATGCTGATCGGGGATAGCTGCATATTTTCTATGTTTTTTTAATTTTTATTTTGCAGTTGAAATTTGCAGCCTTTGGTCATTTTGTTGTAACTTTTACATGATATATATATACACATTGACAATGGAAGCAATTAAATTTTGTTAATTCAAGTCTAATGTTATGTATTAAGGTTATATAATGTCTATGGTTAATGCTTTATCAATATTATTATATGAATAGTTGAAATTTCCTTCTATTTTAAAATTTTCTCTTTCTTTTTAATAGCCTTCCTTTGCCATTCCCCCAAAAAATGGCCTCCAAAAGAATCCATCCCGGAAACATGCCCCCCATGCCTCAGAAACTTGGGGAAGCATAGTTTATATTTCCTAACTACAAAGAAAGGTGATCAGACGGGATTTGGAACATGTCAAGAATTAGGATATTCCGATATACTGTATTGGCTCTCTAGCAAAGCTGCAAAAATGAGATGTCCTCTTGCTTGATTCATCCATATAATCTATATGTAATTGCAGATTAAGTCTATGATAATTGTCAGATACATATAAGTTGGATTTGACTCGATAGTTTAAATACTATGGTAGCTTTTTGGCTTGCAATAAACCAAACAGTAATTTCTTTGGCAATCAGCTAATGTATTATAAGGTAATAAAATTGTGACCTGAGGAAAGTCAACATGTTGCCAATTTTTGCTGGGAGAGGGCCTAAATAGTGCTTCAGCACCCAATGAAATTAATTGCAAGTGATTGGAAAATGTGGGATGCAACCATAGCTCTGGGAACAAGAACAGGGATGTCATTTTGAAACAGGGTATGAGAGCGTGTGTAAATATTAGTAACTAGCATTTAAGGGTATGGGTACAAGGATTTAGTCCTTGCCATTGAATCGAAGTTTCCTGCTAACAAAGATGATGACGACTTTTGATGCCCGCAACACCAGATTACTCTGTAGGACCAATCAAAGTGTG
Organism: Sequoia sempervirens; assembly: GCA_007258455.2. Lineage (NCBI taxonomy): Eukaryota > Viridiplantae > Streptophyta > Pinopsida > Cupressales > Cupressaceae > Sequoia > Sequoia sempervirens. The sequence continues at coordinate 15,565 of VDFB02025282.1, forward strand.
TAAAGCTTTGCTGCAAAATTTTATCCTGGCTTCTGATTTTGTTATCTTCTTTTTGTTGGACTTGTCTGAGTTGAATTGTCATGGAAAGGAATGCGAAATCAATAGCAAAATTATAAATAATTATTTACATTAACTTAAAATAAGACAATTTAGAGGAGAACAGATTTCTTAACATCCCATTAGATCAAACTTGGCTAATTAAGATAACTTCGGTAGGTGTTTACATTCAAAATAAAATATCCACATTTTGTCTGGTTATCCCAATTGAGGATTTCATGAACTAGGAAATGATTCCAAACATCTGTATAGCCATGATTGACATCATTATATAATATGCATATTAGGAGGAAGCATGCTTTGTCTTCTATTTCTAATTCTTTAAAGTAAAGCCTACAAAATGGTTTTTCCCAATACTATTTGGTAGTGTCCATCTACTAGATTCACTACATGTAGCTCATGTGAGCACTTCTTACTTCTTAGTTTTGCAATGGTTGTTTTCCTTTTTCTTAGTTTCAGGTCTTACAACAGGGACCTGTGCAGCTGCCTGGCTAATTTTTTTAAGCAGGGACTGCTTAAATATTTTAGGAGTTTTCTTGGGGGCCAATGATTCCATGGTTTCTTTTTTCCTGCTTATTTTAAGAAATTACCAAATTTTAATCTTTTTATAATTTTAAATTTTGAATAAGAAAAAATTGACACAGATTTGACAAATTCTTTTTTGGGTTGGATTTGTCTGTACAAAAAAAACAATTAGAAATCATAAATATACACATATTTGCAGCCTAAAATTGGAATGAAGTTCAAAATACCACAACCACCATATAATAAACAAAATCTTCATAAAAATTAAAAATACTACTCGAATTAGTCAAACTCAAATGTCATGATAAATATTCATTGTTCATTATTAAAATATTAATGTCAAAGCTCAATGGGGCAAATTAAAGAATATCGTTGGTCCCTTATGTCCATAGTAGTGAAAGTCCATCTTAATTTACATTAAAATACTTAGTCAAATTAAAAAAAGAGAAGGCTGTTAGGCCATGTCACTAAGAATATGCCTAGAATACTGTTTATTCCCTGCTCTAATCAATCATTGGAAGATGAGAAGGTATAATTCTGAACAAAGCAAACCCCATTCTCTACTGTTTAATTATAATACATGGATCCCTTTCCTCGATTGGAGGAATGTGAATTTGAATGCACCGCACTTGGTTGAAAGGCCAAATGGTCAATTCAATCCATGATAAAGTAGAAATAAAGTGTCATATAATCTCCCATTCACCAATAAGGCATGGTAGGGATGTGGGACAGGCAGAAGGCCAAATAAGCACCAGCTAAACTCTTGATTGTCTGTTTTTTTGACTTGAGCACTGATTTCAATCCTCGTTTCTCACTTGATGTAAAGCAAAAGAAAATTGAAATACTTGTCAAATTGCAGTGGTTTCATTTTTGTTTCTGCAAAATTTGTTGAAATTCGTTCTGGGTTCATTTAGGATGAAGTTGCAGAGGAAATGGCGTGCTCTGGCAGAACCCTCACCAGACTGGTCTGGAATCCAAACTGGGTTTGAACTAGATCCAGAGCTCAGTTCTGCAGGGCACAAACTGGAAACATAGATTTTGAAGATAAAATCTACAAGCTAACAGAAAAGGGGGAGGGAAGACAAAATATGCTGCCAAGTTGCAAATTTATAGTTAAGCAGTGACTATATAACTTCAGGCTCCCCTCTCCACCTACAGTTGAACTTTCAGATCCTATACCATAGCTGCTCCTCTAGTTTAGGAGAAGATTCTAAATTATGCTTTGTGTTAATTAAAAGATAGCATGGGGCCACCTGCACCTTAAAAAGTAAATCCGTAAGCAGCTGTATGGGACCTGCTGTTAGATCCGAGTTTTAAAGCCTTTCCTCAGTTAAGTAGGGTGCAGTTTTGTCATTAAATGGCTTACTGATGGTTTCCTTTGCTTTCTTTCCTTATACTGTGTGAGCTCATGGAGAATTATCAAGTTGGTTATCCAAAAACACTTACTTTGTCTATTATGCTATTTGCTTTCATCTTTAAAATTTCGTACGATTCCCTTTTTCACAACCTGGAAGTGACATCAACTAACTATTACATTTGTTGCAGGATGACCTTACCTCTACATTGGTAGAGCAATGCAGACAATCACAGTTCACCGTACAGAGATTAGTGGAGAGTGCTGATGATGCTGAATCCTTCCTTTATGAGGCTTTGAATGTCAATGATGAGATACAGCATGTCCTTTCCAAGTACGAAGAAATGGTAAAAGCTTTGAAACCAGAGCCTGCACATGTTTCTGAACCTGCATCTATACCTGTTGTTGTGGAAGAGGAAGATTTACCTGGAGCTGCCCATGAAGAAGCTCTCATTAGGAATCACACTCCCAAGACCTCAAGCAGCCAACCCAGATTTGTTGAGGATGATGCAATGGCAGATCTAGATGATATGATATTTGGTAGGAAGAGTGGAAAATCTGGTGGACATGATTCTCATAAAGATGAACAGAGTCTTATTTAGGTTTCTGTAGCAGTTTTTTTGCAACAGCACTATTTTCATCTCGTGTATATTTAGATTTTGAGCTTCTATGTATTGAAGAATGGGGGCATCTTATTGTAAATGATTGCATAACTTTCTGTAATCTTTGATTCATACATTCTGTTTATTGTTGACTTATGTTGTTAATTATTTAAGGACAGGCTGTATTTTGTCAAATGCAGTCTCCTGCATGTTCATGAATTGTTATTGCCTTCAATGTTATTGGGGAACTTGTCATCTGTGTTGTGCGAAACTAGCATTTCAAATTCCTGCTAGTGATGCATAAAAAATAATGGATCGATCATACTAATCATCTTGGTTGTTGGGCAGACAGGACTAGGTTGCATCTTTTCCAACTGTTTTTAATCCTGGGAACTGCTTTCTATCGCAAACTTTTTTTTTTTAAAAACAAATAACATTAGAGACTTTCGCAAGAATTTGAAGTGCAACATGGTTAGGACATCTTGCATATAAATTTCTCCTAGCATAAGTAGACAGGAATCTCAAATCAGGTTTAGGTATTATCAGTTCCTTTCTGTCTTTTGCAAAGGAGTGCTACCTATGATTTTAATTACAGAACTGTGTTTCCATACCAGATTACATTGATAGAGCCTCATATGCTCCTCCAAATTTGGTGAAATATTTGATGTTTCCTTGTCCTATTAAAAGAGAAGGGATCATCAAATGATTAAGTCTGTAAGGTTTTATATTTTGTGGTGTAATTACAGTTCTTCTGGACCATCTATAGCACGTATGAATTTTCTTTACAAGTCACAAGACATGTGAGGAATCAAATAAGTTCATATGTAGTTATTTTCCTCTATATTTGGGATTGACGAATGTGCAGATGGGTTAGGAGACTGTCAGTTAAAGATGGCATTTGAGCAGATGTGATCAAGGGTTGAGATTAGTTTTATTTAAATCTGCTTGTAATTCTTAACTGCCCCATTTTACTGTGTTGAAACAATTTTCTAAGAATATATCGGTTATACCCAGGATGATGGTATGGTAACCAATACAAGTTGAAGGTAAACGTAATGCACATTTTTTAATCTCTGCAATGTAACGTGTTGAGCTCCATTTGGGCATAAGTGTTTTGTATCTATACTGTTTATGCTTGAGTGTGCATCAATCCTGTTATGTTTGAATGTGCTTTTTCTCTGGTAACCTTTTCAAGTTGAAGGTAAAGATAATGGTTGTTTTCTTGTATGGAACAAAGGAAGTGAAACAGGAAAAGGTCATGGAGGTGTAACAGTTTTAATCAAAGAGTGTTGGGATGGTATTGTAAAAGTTGAGAAAGAAGACCCAAATAAACAGTACATATAGTTTCAGATAATGGGTAATGGGATCATCTTCAGATTGGCTGCTTGCTATTTTGCATCCCAGAATTCAAAGTTCTATAAAAGGAGAAAGTTAGATAGCCAAGATCCGTATGCTACATTAAAAAAAGACATTTCTACATTCAAGGCCTTGGGGGAAATAGTTCTTATTGGAGATTTCAATGCAAGGATTGCTAACAATCAGTCTCTCCAACTGAATATTGAAGAGCAAGGAATCAACAACCCTCTTTGGCTGGAAGAGGTGGAGCAGCCTTGGAAAAGGACTTCTCAAGACGGAAATGAGAATGTTTCACACTTTGGGGCTGAGTTTTTAGGGACTTGTAGCTTATATAATCTGATTATTTGCAATGACATGAAAGGCTGGCCAAGTTCTGGTAATATCACATGCAAAATTTATAATGGCCAAAGTGTGGTGGACTACCTAATTTGCTCTCAGAGATGTATTCCTAGAGTTGTGGAGTTTGAGATTGGAGAATGTCCTTTTGAGTTGAAATTTGATCATGATCCTTTGTTAAGTTTGACATGATCTCAAACAGCCAACATGGCATGCTGGCCCACAACAACCAAAATGAAGTTATCGCCAAAGCGAAAATACTCCTAAATCAGGAAAATCAAAACCTATTTAAGGCTGCTCTAGAGCAACATTTTCTTCAAATGGAAAATGACAAAGGGGACAAGGCTGCGAGTGGGTCTAGTGGTCATATCAGCAGCAATCTTCTTATTCCTATGATGCATAAAAAGGTCTCGTCCAAAGAAAGGGGCTACAAACACTTTTCTGGCTAACCCTTGGTATGATGAAGATTGTAAGGCTGCCAAGAGATCTTTGAAAGAGAATGGGCTGAACAAGGAAAACAAGAAGAGGTATGAGAAGTTGGTGAGAACAAAAAAAGAAGAGTATGTTGACACAAGAAGGAAAGAGTTAATTTCCTTGGGTAAACACAATCCCAAAGGTTTCTGGAGGGAGCTACAACAAAAGAGAAAACAAATTGAAAATGACATAACAGATGTTCAATGGTTAGAGTATGCAAGACGTCTTTACGAGAGGGTCCAAAAGAAAGTTTCACCTCCTATAATGAGCACTTCAAAGGAGCTCTTTTCGGATGTGTTGTCAAATAAAGTTTGCACCCTTGCTAAGCTATCAACTATAGCAACCTATTGACAGATAGGAACACTTAGAGGATGTGGGTGATCTGGGAATGAAGTGGACCTCCAGATTATGCGCTGGTTCCCCTTAAGATACTTTGAGAAAAACTGAAGAATGATAAGGGAAAGAGTAAGAAGGATATACTTGAATCCAAAAACCTATCACTAACAGGTGATACACCAAAGATCAAAACATGACAATACTGCAGAAAACTCACAAGAAATCTCAATAGAGCTAAACAATCTCACAATACAGAGATTTATGTTTACAAAAAACGAGTCTATGTAAGGCTCCGACTGTTTTAATGCTTAACACAAGGAAAACAAGATGTTTTCACAGATATAAACGCAAAAGAAAGAGATCACTAACATAAACCAACTTTGTGACATAATATCCTTGGCATCCAGCATTGAAGGAATCTGTTCAAATAAAGGATCACACAGAATTTAATCATGCAACTCACAACCAGTCACTGAAACAACAAAAAAAATTTGTGAAGGAAATAACTTTCTATTGAGAAAATAAGGAGTGTCTGTGTTACAGATCTGTAGTATTCATGAAGAAATGAGTTACAAAGTCTGAATAATGCTCTTTCAGCAGTCTCCTAACTAAGAACTGCTTTACAAAAAGGCAAAAATGCCATATATACAACCCAGGGGTGTCGGCTCCTGCATTTGGGTTTTCAAAAATGAGTCGGTGCCTAGACACGTCGGCCCTAGAAGTGCCTTGGAACGAAGTCAATGAAGCATTCAATACGCATCCCCTGCTCATGTCGGTGAAAGCTCGTCCCTGGGCATGGCCTTCAGATCTTTTACAGCCATCGCTATTGACTTGGAGCCCATTGAGTCCGCCATTAAGAGTTCATCAGAGTCGCCTTGAATGCTCTGCGACATGGTCATTAATGTCCCCTCACTCCTCCAACCGTCATCTCCAGCTGTCGTTGTGACTCACGACCTCTTTTGGCCGACCATCTCCGAGGGATAACACCAGATTTACCTCTTTGATTCAGCGCCATTACTTCCCGAGCCGACACCCCAGTTGTGCATATTCTTGAAGGTCAAGGGCTACCTTGTAGAAGGATCTCATGTCGGCGAGAGGTGAATCATGTTTCCTTGATGCGAGCACGTCATACAGTAGCTATCGACGTAACTTAGAACTGTTAGAGGGACTTCTCACCGAGCTGCGGAAGTTAGACCGATGTTCATTTCCATGGGCAAGGTGATCGCTATCGGCAAGACTCCCTCTTTCGGCAGGACCTCATAGCGAGCTCTTTTCTTCATATCGATTCTTGCTTCCATTGTTGAGACCACCTCACTTCGCCGAGACATCTTATAGAATACCCTTTCCTTTGGCGGACTCTTCATTTCGAGAAGACTCTTGGCGAAAACCCTTTGTTGTCGACGAGACATTGGCCTATCGGGGAGAAGTCATAGTAGGTGGATGAAGTTATATCAATCTCACAAAAAGCCATCGGCAAGACATACGACGGTCGACAAGACCTCATGTTGATATCCTCATCTCCTGGCGAAGGCACTCCTTCTCACTGAGATTTTTCAAAAACTGGCGGGGGCGGGGCCAAGACAAAACTAGAAATGGGGAAAGGGAGGAAAGGGAGTGGAAGCAAAGACAGACGAATCCTGGCGGAACTGGGATCAGGACCAAAATGGGGAAAAACAAAGAAAGAGCGGAACCGGAACCAGAACTAAATCCGGACCTGAAACTTTCCTCAAGTTTCAGGTTCTGATTTGGTTCCGATCCCGCCTACGGCAACATACGAGGAGGAAAGGAAAGAAGAAAAAACATAAGGGGGAACCAAGGGGGAGACATCCCTCGATCAAAAGCCAGGAAGAAAAGAAAGAAGAGCGAAACTGGGACCGGAACCGAAATGGAAACAGGAGCCGAAACCTTGGAAAAGTTCCAAGTTCAGGTTTCGGCCCGGTTCTGGGCCCGCCAGTGAAGGAAAGAAAACACACAAGGCAAAAGAAAGAAAGGCGAGATCAAAACTAAATCCAATCCCGGGTAAAACAGACCGGGGGTGTTCGGATTCCGACCCGAACCCACCTCTGACGATACACAAGGACGATGGGAAAGGGGACGGAAAAAAGAAGAAACAAAAGGGAAGGAAACAACTTTGACCACAGAAAAGAGAAAGAAGGGAAGACAGATGAACAAGCCCGACAGAACTGGGATCGTAACTAAATCCAGAACTTCGGATCCAGACCCGGTTCCGCCCCCGACAGAACAAGGAAAAGGTAAGAAGAAAGCAAAAAGGAAAGAGGGAAAGACAAGGCAAAAATAAAAGAAAACCCACCACCAAGCTGAAGACCTGCACGCTGGGCTCAACCCTCTTGGGAGCCACATTTAATCCACGTGTCGAATTATAACATCATTTTCCCCTGCATCTACATAAGAAGCAAACAAGTTAGAAAAAGTGATCCTGATGCAAGTGTTCCTCCATTTGGTCTTTGAGAACCCCTGAAAACATGGGTTACCCTACCTGATTGAGCCCATAGGTGAAAAATGGGTAACAGGATGAAGATATCAAACAAGGTATAAAGAATTTGGCAAATGGTAAAGCGTTGGACATCGACGAGCTGCAAGCTGAATTTTTAAAGTGGGGAGTTGAAACTCTTGCTCCCCATATCAAAAGAATGTTTAATGATGTCACTTGTGTTGGCTTTCCGATTGAGTGGACAACTAGTGTTTTCATCCCTCTCTACAAAAGTGGTGAAATCAATAATCCATCTAACTACCGCACAATTATGGTCAACCCTATCCTTGGCAAGCTTTTTGGGAGCATGTTAGAGCGTAGAATCAGTAGTTGGGCAAAAAAGAAGGGAAAAAGAGCAAAAGGGCAGGTTGACTTTAGGCCTAAATACTCAACTATTGACCACTGCATCACTCTTAGACGCTTGATTGAAAAAATATGGGACACACAAGGCGAGGAAGCTTTTTGCTGCTTTGTTGATTTTAAAAAAGCTTTTGATATGGTGCCTAGAGACAAATTGTGGAATAGAATGGATGAATTAAGCATTCCAGATGAGTATAGGGCTGCAGTGCATAGACTTTATGAGCATGTTAGGGCTAAAATCAGAACGAGTGATGGAATGTCTGAATGTTTTGGCAGCGACATAGGGGTCAAATAGGGCTGCCCTTTATCCCCCACTCTCTTTGGGTTATACATTGACAAACTAGAAAATTGGTTAAGTAAAACCAATTGGGGGGGGGGGTATCCAGTTGGCTAGTTTTGTGGTGAAGTTGTTGTATGCCAACGATCTTATCCTAATCTCAAAAATTGCCCATGGTTTGAAAGAGCTTTTGAAGGCCTTGGATCTCTTTTGCCAAAATGTTGGGATGCAGGTGAACACCTCCAAGACCAAAGTCATGATTTTTTCCCTAAGGAAGAAAAGTAAACAAGATAACTTTCTTTTCAAAGGTAACCCTTTGGAAATAGTGAAAGAATACAAATACCTTGGGATTGACTTTCATTATAAGCTCGGTTGGGAGACTACTAGAACTAAAAGGATATAGGGGGGTTGGAAGGCTTCTTTCTTACTCCAAAATAGGTGCAAGAAGGCTGAACTTTGGGATTGGAAAACCAAGAAGACTCTCTTTGGTTTGCTGGTCACACCGGTGGTTCTTTATGGTTGCGAGGTGTGGGGAAGTAGCATGTCAAATCATAGTTGGAGACAACTTGAAAGAATTCAAAAACATCTAATCACTTGCAACCTCAAAGTCAAAACTACTATCCCCTATGATATTCTCTTGGCTGAATCAGGAACTTTACCTTTGGAGGCTTCAGCTATAAGCTGATTGCTAAGTTATCTAAAGAAGGTGGAAAACATGGATAATCAACGCTGGCCCAAAATTGTCGTGGAAGAGGTTTTAGACCGTAGGAAGAAAACATGGATGAAGCAAAATAATAAGTGGCTAAAAAAATGGAACATTAGTTTGCACGAGTGCCCTAACACCAATGAAGAAATAAAAAAGTATGTTGTAGATAAATTCAGGACTGCCATGTGGACAAATCTGATTGGGCGAAAGAAAACTCACTATGTCAAAGAGTTCAACCCTACATGGGAGCACAATGAAGAAGCCTACCTAGGAGCAACTATTAAAGGTAAAACAAGGATGTTAATTGCTTAGCTGAGGACCGGTTCGCACCATCTCAGATGAGAGACTGGTAGGTGGACAATTCCTAAGGAAGTGTGGGAGGATAGAATTTGCACTTTTTGTAATGAGGGGGTGGTGGAGACGGAATGACACTTTATCATGGAATGCGCTGCTTATAGGGACATCCACACCCAGTATGAGAGCAACCTAAAGGATGACAATCTGCACGAGTTATTTGAGGAGGAGAAGATCAACAAGACAACTAGTTTTTTGGTCAAAATTCATAAAAGGTCCATCATGGAAAAGAGTTTGGAGATTCCTTAGCTTTTTGGTTCTCGGTCCCTTAGGTCGCTTGGTCTCGTGGACATCATTAAAATATCCCATTCATTCATTCATTGTTTTTGTGAAGTAACAATATGTGGAGCTTTTTTATTTTGGGGTGTGTGGTTTGGATATATATTGTTATGTTTGGTTTTCTATTCAAGCGAATTTAAGTCCTCAAGAAATGCATGTTGACGTTTCATGCTGAAACTGTTAATCAGGTCAGAGGAGTTGGAAGCAAAAGTATAATCCATGTCAAAACAAAAATTCAGTTCTTGAAGAAATGATAGTCTACCCTTAAAGATAAAGGCAATGGATGAGCAAATTGAAAAGCTTAAATTATGTGGCTCTTTGTGGACGAGGACAAACATATATTCTTGTGTTTCGAAAAAATCTCTTAGCAGCAATCAAGTGTCTTTCATGCATGTTTAATGGGTAAATACACATCGATATTTTGTAACTTGCATGCTTCAAACGTATATTGATGAAAATAAAAATAATTCAATCCTATAATCCTTTTCAAAAAAGTATGGTAAATTAAGACACTCCAATACAAGCAAGCACTAAACCCTAGATAAATATTCAAAAAATAATTATGCTATTGAAAATAAATGTTCATAAATTAAATCAATAAAACAAATGATGAAGACATGTTGTGACATATTTTCGGGAATGATTCATTAATGCACTCCAAAAATGTTTAGATGAACACCTTTGTGTTAATGAGCTCCTTGATTGATACTCTAGTTGACTTTTGTTACTGTAGAATTGACCTTTGGGCCAATGATTGGAGCTCCATACGCAGATATAAATTTGGACCACAAATCTAAACTTTGTTGATTCAAAGACCTGAAATTTGTCTGCCTTGATGTTTGCACTTGTGGTTGTAAGGTGTTGGTGTTGATAAGACTTTGTTTAAGAGCTTGCTAGGTCAGAAGTGTTCTCCTTTGACCAAATCACATTTCTAGCCAAATTTTTGTTATAAATTCAATGGGCTTGTCAAAAAGCTTGAAGACAATAAACAAACACATAGCAATGCCTAAGATGGTGTAAGAAGATGATACAATATTGATGTTTTTTAAAAATCCTTGAGTGATCAATGCAATGGAACTAGTCTTGCTCAAGGGTTTGGTGAGCCACTTTATCAAGGAGAGTGAGGTGTTGATTGTAAGTCTTGAAATTTGTTTGTCTTCATGTTTACACTTGTGGTTGTAAGGTGGTGGTGTTGATAAGAAATTGTTTAAGAGCTTGCTTGGCAAGAAGTGTTCTCCTTTGACCAAATCTTTGTTATAAATTCAATAGGCTGGTCAAAAACCCTGAAGACAATAAACAAACATATAGCTATACCTAAGATGTTGGTGTAAAAGATGATACAATGGTGATGCTTTTTAAAAGACCTTGAGTGATCAGTGCAATGGAACTATTCAGTGACTTGCTCAAGGGCTTGGTGAACCATTTTATCAAGGAAAATGGGGACTCTAATTCGAAAATCAATGTCATTAATATGAATATTAATGATATAGAACATCCCTGGAGTCCCTAATTGTGAATAGTAAATTGGATAAGGTGCTATTTAAAATGGTTGTTTTGGATAATTGTTTGGTTAAGTAGAAAGGGAGAAAAAGAAGTAGGAGATAATTTGAACAAGCTAATTCATATAAGCAAAGTCATCATTAAAAATGATGTTGCTAGCATAACCGTTATGTAAGAATGTTTGCAAGGAGATAAGATTGAAGACTTGAGTGTGGAAACCCGAGTATGGAAATAAATAAATCTCAAGGGGAAGCAGAGGAAGCTTTGTTAGGAATAGAATGGAAAAAATTGGCTGCTAAATATCTCACATTCATGCAAGAAGAATAGGAAGTGGTAGAGGCATTCATTGAATTAAGAACCTCTTAATTGTGTTTGTTATGTTGTTTTGCTATTTCTTTGTTGTTTTTTGGCTATTAGGTGTAATTTCTAATCTTTTGGTTGGTTTGGTCTAATTGGCCTTGTTTTTTTGGTTGTTGCTTGATGTTTTCTATTGTGCTATCTTTCAATTTTGGTGTATAAGGTTGTGAGGCCCTTTGAAAACCTTCTTTTTATCCCTAATATATAAAAAAGGATAATCTTTGAGCAATCATGTAGATTAGAATGGGAGCTTGTGGATATTCCCTGACGATTTGAAGTGAATTAAATTTTGTTCTTAAGTACAAACACCTATAAGTTAAAAAATTTCATGCTCAAGTAGGTACATAATAACTAGTTGGAGGGAGTCAATGCGGGCCTACATTTAAACTCAAATTTTTAAAGTTTAGGTCTCATTTCTACACTCACAAAATTGAATTGGTTCAGTTTTGTCATTGTGTATTTGACTCGAGATAAAAATAGATAAAATGAGAATATCAAGATTACCCCTTGGGATGTGTAGATAAAATTAAGTGAGATTTGGGTTATTTGTCAACTTGTATGATACAATGATACAATGTGCCACTTGTCCGCTAGTCATTGCATAAAGAGCAACTTGGTGAAAATGGGCTTAAAACGAATGAAAAAAGTGTAGAGTATGCAATTTTTACCATTATATTTTTCCCTTTGAACTGCAAGTGAACTACTATGAAGATGCATGTCAAAGTAAAAAAACAATTAAAATAAAATTAAATAGTTAGACACTCATTAAAATGATTTAGCTAAGAATATCAATTTTGTACATTCTTTGCAATGAATCTTCCATCTTAAAACATGAAAAATACATTTTTTTCAATGAGTAGCATTTGTCAAGATTTTAAGAACAAACATTAACTACTATTGCTTAAAATTTCAATGCTCAATAATTAAAAGAGGATACAAATTCTGCTTGGCACAAAACTATGGCTTTGTCTAGAAAAAAAAAGGGTGTTTCCATCTAGAAATGAAAGGAACACGAGATCGTCACTACAACCATACTCATCAAAGGAATGTTGATGGATTTATATGTCCATCCTTTAATTGGTTGCATATAAGGGATGCAAGAAATTTGAGGAAAGTAGATAAATATCTAATCATTGAAAACCAAGTAAGCATGTAGGAATAATGAAATATATCATGTGATAAACATGTAACAACATGGTAAAATGCAATCTTGAAGGCATGTGTGAAAGAAAAAGAAAGGTGCCTCCAAATGTTGCCCCTAGTGAGGGAAAATACCAAGTGCTAAAAGCTATGAATGCTCGGCAAGAAACATGTAAGAATAACAATGTAAGACATCATCATCATTATTATCATTTGATAAAGTGTAATTCTCATAAACATGTGATCATAAGGTATACACATGATAATTATACATATGCATTAAGCATAATATCATAAGATGTAATAGTAAGTGTAAGTGAACATGAAGATGATTGGTGTAAGCATATGAACATGCATGATGATTATAAGAAGCACATTATAAGCATGCTAATAATAGGATAATCATGTGATTTTAACATCATCAAAGTAACAAGTGACATAAAGGGAAAGCCTCCAAGTAGGGAAACAAAATATAACACATGAAAGAATTGAGATGACATAAGACATAATATAAAAGGTGAAATGAGAATAAGAAAACAATACTCGCTACAATCAACGATTAATCAAAAAGAAAAAGCAAAAGAAGATAGAGAATATAAGATATGATGAAGGAGTACAATAAGGTCAACATAATAAAAAAGGAAATAAAAATATATAGCAAACAAGCTACATTTTTGGTCAACATGATGAGGGTGGTCGCTGATCACTCCATATTGCATCATCTCAAATCCATAAAGAACAAAAAGACACAAATATCTGACAACAAAAGAAGTACCATCAAGTAAGAAATATACATAAATAAATATAGCAATAAGGCTTAACATTTGAATTCTCAACCAATAATGTGGGAAGGCTATTCCCCCAATACATTACCCTCCTCCCAATTATGAAGAATTATCTCATTATTGTGCAATGAAAAACTTGGATTTGCGTGCGTTAGACCAAGATGAAAATTGGAAAAGCAAAATAGAATTTTTCTTATTATTTAAATGAAAATTTACAATCTTATTTATAGGTCAATGAATAACGGTTTAATTTCCATATAAATTGAAAAGGGGAAACTACCAAAACCTACAAAATTGAATGTTATGTTAACCCATGGAATTTACCTAGACAAACAATTAATATTTACATTCCCTCCCTTTATTTGAAAGGGTTATAATTAAATCAAGTGTTTATCTAAAAAAATCTCAAAATTTTCTCATCTAAGCACTTTTGTAATAATATTTGTTAGTTGGTCTATAGTTAGACAATATTTGAGTTGTACACTGCCATTTTTCATTCGATGTCAAATCAAATGGAACTATTTGTTGATGGATTTAGTTCATAAAGACTATTTTTTTTCCATTTTAATAGTAAATGTATTATAAACTAAAAGAGGGGTTAATGAAACTACTTGTTCTTGCAAGTCTTCAAGAATATTTTTGAGTCATAATATTTCCCTAGTTTCCTTCAAAGCTTCCATATAATTTGATTCTATTGAAGAGACACGTGTCACTAACTACTTATATTTCCAAGAGATGACTAGTGTCCGTAGATGCTTTGGAAACCTAAAATATATTTTCCATGTTCCAAGTCACTTGCATAGTTAGAATTTAAATATTTGCTTAATGTGAAATTTTCTACTTTGGAGTATTCAATCCCCCTAGTTTTGATTTACCTTCAAATACATAAGAACTCTTTTTGCTACTACCCAATGATTTTCTCTAGGTTGTTGCATAAATCTAGAGAGAATTCTAACAACAAAAGAGCTATTTGGTCTTGTTGTTGCATTAGTTAAAATTCTAACTAGTAGTTTGCACTTGTTGCATTGAAAATCTCTACAATATCATTTAAATTTAGTTTCAAACTTTGCTCCATAGGAGTACTAAGTGGTTTGCAATCTAACATTCTAAATTTCATTAAAATTTCACAAATATATTTTTGTTAGGTGATGAAGTTGCACTTGAGTTTTTGAATTACTTCAATACCCAAATAGTAACAAAGATATCTCAAATCACATTTTTATTTAGAAGCATCTAGGATGTGAGAGTATTATTACATCAACCAAATTTTTTTCTTTAATGCTTGTTTGTTTTGTAGGTATTTTACTAGTTTTCTAGAGTAATTGTAGTAGTGTGAGTGTAGTTTGCGGAATTGAATGTCACCACACTTATGTTTACAATGTTTAGAGCTTCATATCTATAATCACATCCATTATCAAGCCATTAGTCACATTGCAAAGCACCACAATTGATTATCATTGGTTGCAATTGGAATTGTAGAATCCACCATGTACTAGAATGTTTTATTTTATTTTTATATGTTTTTAATCACTACACATATAGTTTTGAGTTAGTTGGAACCTGTACTAAGTTATTTATTATATCATGATAACTTGTTTGAATGTGTGATGTGGGAAAAGGGATCTAGGGTCTAAATCACACCTTTCCCAACATTACATTAGAGAGGAAAATAAATTGATCACACAAGACCACTTGGATACTATCCTCAAGGGAAGAGCCAAAATGATTGATTGGGGTTTTGGTCCTCTTTTGAGTTTGTGAGGTCAATTTGATTGATTATGAATTGAATTTATTTTCTTGTGTAGATGTATAACTATGTTAACTATGAATCTACAAAAAGCTGATGTGATTTAAAAAAAGTACATAATTGATGCACAAAAATTGATGACAAAAAAGAAAAATTTAGAGACAAAGGAACTTGACATGCAAATCAGGGCTAAAACTATCTAGTCAAGGGTGGTAGCGTCCTAGACTAGAAGATGCTATCTTCAAGAATCTATGAACAAGTCTCGGTAGGTTACATATTGTAGGTTCTTTCCTCGTAGACTCAGCTTCAAAACTTCATTTATTGATGAATAATTATTCTTGCCCTAATTTGTTGAAATAGGAGGTTTGAATGCTTGATATTTGCTATTAGGTCTTCAATCTTCTTCCAAATCCACTTTAGATACGCCACCTACAAACTAGAGAGGGGAGAAAGTGTTATGTCATATAGGGGCTTGCCTAAGTCAAACCTCATTTTGGTGTTTCCACCTCTAATGGCTATGATGATGTGAAGAGTTCTTACCATAGGCCAGACAAAGACAAATCTATAAAAACAAGTGATAAATGACAAGTTTTGCAACTTAACACTTGTATTTGATCTCCTTGATGGACTAAAGTCATGATACACATCTCATGCAAGGAGTATTTTCTTGTTGATAAGACTTTCTGCAAGTGTTAGTACTCTCAAAATAAATGAACATAAAACATGAAAAATCTTACTCCTAAAATTGATGTGTTGCTAACATGATTTTTGATTGATGAAAATACTGCTCATTTTGCTCTTGATTCTTTTTGGGATGCATAATTGGAAAATGATTGTGTCTAGTTTCAAATGGTGAAAAAGACTTGCATTTATATGCACTTCTTTGTTTCCCAAAAAGTTAATTGTGAAAAGCCGACAAATGAATTTGAATTTACAAAAATAAAAATACTGACAATAATATTCAAAACTGAGCCAAAATAAATTGGTCAAAGGTGGTGGTTCTCTAGACCATACCTATTTTGGGGCTTTTATTACTGTTAAATAAGTAGTTATATTAGTTCCCAATTATATCCCATTTTTTTGAAAATGATAATAAAATAGGAAAATTATGAGCATAATTAGGTCTAGGCACATAAAGGGGAGCTAAACCTAGAGTAAAATTGTCAAGCTCGACAATTTACGATGCTACAGAATGATGCAATAACTATTTAAGACTTGCACTGATATTTAATGTTACCTATTTCATTATACGTCTAGAGAGTGTTTATATATGAAACCACATTAATGTTGGAGAAACCTAGCTCGAAGTGTATTGGAAAGGGTGATGTTGCATATTACTAGTGAACTTGGACTCTAAATCTCAATGATGCATTGAGTTAAAAGGTTGGCCAATGAGAAAAAATATTTATCAAACTAGTTTATGGGCATGCATCATATTACCACCCCTTTGCACTTTATTTCTACACATTTTTTAGACAAGGAAATTTGATATTATTTGAGGATACACAAAAGAGATGAAGAGATAGAAAATATAATACACAATAAAAGATATAAGTAGGTAGAGATCGAGAGATAGAGACTTATCTTTATAAGAAAGATTAGAGGAAGAAGGAGCAACATAAAACGAAGCTGATGGAACCAATGAATAAGGTATAAATACTTAAAGATATATCATAAGTTCTAGTTTGTAATTGAAGGATAATACTCGAACAAATAATTCATATCTTATGAAAATTCAACTAATGATATTAGGATATTCCTTGCATATTATTTTCTATAAAATTCTATTTTGTTATAATAAGTTAGATTTGAAAGTTCCATTGCTTGCATAGTTGGATAATCCTTAATTGGACCCTAAGAAATTGAATGCATTAGTTGGTATTAGAGCAAAGGTCAAGCAACGCTTGACAATAGTTGACCTTGGAGCAAGGTAGTGAAGTTGGTAAATCAAGGCATATCAAGAAAGACAATATCGCGAGTCTTCCAACATGAAAGTGTTGGGTAGAAGATTATTATGACTAAATTGGTTGTGGATAGACCATCGAACATTGAAGTACAACTCTTGTCAAATTTGAAAGGTTTCACTTAGAATAAGGATGGATAGAGGTCAAAACTATGTTGTAGAATGAATTTAGGAAACACTCATGATGGTGAGGAATGCCTATATTTGGCTGGATACAATAGAAGTGTTGGAAATAGGATGCCATTTAATTGCAAATCCTAAACATTAATTATTTCATGTATCTCCTAGATTCTTGGAATGTGTTCAACAACACTAAGATTAGGATGAAATAAATCATGAAATTGACATTTGTAGTTATTCCTAAATAATAGGAGCATGTGGGTGCGCACATGGTAAGGTGACACTCACCTTGTGTTCAGTTAACTATACGAAGAAACAGTTAACACTTCTGAATGCATGTAAAGATCCTAGGAGTTAGGATTTGAAGTTTGCATGTTTGAAGTTTAATTTAGTTTAGTTCAGTTCAGATCAGTTCAGTTCAGTTCAGTTCAGTTCAGTTCAGAATCAGTTTAGTTTAGTTTAGTTTAGTTCAGTTCAATTCAGTTCAGTTTAGTTCAATTCAGTTATCTTCAGTTGCGTGCAAGTGCATGTTGCATGCATGTTGGTTATTTTGAGTTGCATGTAGTTAGCTTCAGTTAGCTTGTAATGCATGGCTAATAACATTGAATTGTATGATAGATAACAGGGACTACCTCCAGTTAACAAGGTGTGACCATTCTTTGGGAATGGTGTTGAGTAAATGTTTCAGTTAACTATAAAGCACTTGAAGCCAACTTGGGCGCCCAAGATGCTTTATTGGATTTACCTCTCATGCATGATAAGATATTTCTGAAGGCTCAGTTAAGTAGCTTTACTTAAGGGCGCCAACTTTGAGGAAGAGCTTTGGAATTATCACCAAAGTGAAGGGTAAGTTGTAGCTTCAGTTTGGGACACCCAAATGGATGAAGCACATGTTGTAAGATTTAGTATTCATTGAATAAATCAACTTGAAGGAATATGGCATACCTTTTCAAGGGCTTGAGCTTGTGCATTGTAATTATTACCATTTGGAGATTACAAGGTTGCATATTGTCTCTATATCTCATTCAAGTTGAATAAAGTTTTCATAATTGTTATTGCAAGTGTGAAGAAGATTGGTAAAGACAAAAGAAGCATTCTCAAGCAAGAATTGGAGCTATTGTAATTCAGAGATTGAATAATAGAATAATTCTTGGTGGAGTTTTTTCCCAAAAGGGTTTCTCCATGGTACATCTTGTGTAATCTTTCTAATATCCTGTCTAGTTCTTCTATCAACTTCTCTCTACATTCTACAACAGTAAAATGAATTAATCAAGATAATCACCCACAAAGAATATATGTAACAAAGAAAAGAGATTACATAGATCAGCAATATTAAAGTTTTACAGAGTATTAAGCTAAGAAAACACCTCATTTTTCAACATTTGGTATCAGAGCTTAGGTTGGGTAGAGTATTGGGACGCTTTTCTCTTAAAAAATTGGAGGTTTTTTTATTTGCTGATTTTGGAATTAAGTTTTGTTACAATGAATTCAAGGTTAGAGATTGAAAGGTTCAATGGTTCTAACTATGAAATGTGGAAATTAAAAATGGAAGATCTTCTTGAAGAAAGAGATCAGTGGTTAGCGGTTAATAATGAGACAAAGACACCTACAACTATTTTAGATGAAGATTGGGCTAAGTTAGATAAGAAGGCAAGAGGAACAATAAGGTTATGTCCCTCTGATGCTATTTTTTTAAATGTTTCAATGGAAACCAATGCATATAAATTATGGAAAATAATAGGGGATATTTATCAAACTAAGAGACTCACCAATAAGTTGTATATGAAAAGGAAACTATATTCATTGAAAATGAAAGATGGTGATTCAGTAGCACAACATTTAAATTCTTTCAATTTAATTCTCAGTCAGTTAGCATCTGTAGATGTAAAGCTTGAGGATGAGGATAAGTGAATTTTATTGCTTTGTTCTTTACCAAATTCTTGGGAAAATCTAATTGTTGCAATTAGTGGAAATGGTGCAGATCCAAAGATGGACAACATTATTCCTACTCTCCTATCAGAGGAGATGGAGGAAGTCTAAAGAGGAAATCCAAGATGCCTTGTTTGTAAAGGTAGGCCTAAGAAAAGGAGCCTAAGGGAAACAAGGAAGGGAAGGGTAAGTCAGAAGGATGAAGTAAGGTAAAGTGTTGGAACTGTGGGAAACCAGGACATGTGAAGAAGGATTGTAAGAACAAGAAAGAGAGTTCTGATTCTTCTACAGAGGATTCCTCAGATAATAGTAATGATGCATTGGTTATTTCAGCTAATATTGTTTGTGATAACTCTTTGCTTCATGTTTCAGTGGGAGTTGTTGGCAGTGACTTGGATGCATAATTGGTAAGGTTATCTCCATGTGATTAGAGATATGGTTTCTTGGTTTAGAGTATATTTGTTATGGATGTCATGGTTTACTCTTGATATGCATTTAGAGTTTGGCATATTACATGGTTCTCTTGAGACTAGGATGTATAAGTATGTTATGATGCATGTGATCTCCTAAGAGGAGATGGTTAGATCATGGATGTCATGTTTATGTTCCTGATTCATGATTTGAGCTTTGACATTGATCTTGTGTGTTTCTCTTAAGTATTGGGTACATTAATCATTTTTTTGATTAATTCATGAAAGTGTTGTGTTGCATTTGGAGTTTGGCATGGATTGGTTGGTTACAGGTCCTCATGGATACTTGGAGAAATAGGTGAGGCTGGAATTCTCTTGTGGTAAGACATTTGTTGGAATGGTTACTTGTAAGAAAATTTTTTCAACAGAAAAGACTGAGGAGTCTACACCTTGGTTGAATGTGAATTCAACACACTCGGTGGTTGAGCATGCCTCTAAAGAGGTGGTTTGGTTATAGAGGATTGGGAAAGGTAATGGTTTGGTTGATAATGGGAAGGTATTAATTGAAAAAGTTAACACTTTAATTAATGTTATAGATTATCTTATGAAACCATACAGATAAGTTCTCTTGGTTTTAATCATTTTCTTGGAAGCTTCATGATTATGCAGGTTGCATTTGAAGTTAGCATGGTTTGATTAGTTGGTGCAAGAAGGCCATTGGCCTTGAGTCTTGTACTTGTTTTATTATTCCTTATTTAGAATAATTGCAATGCATAATGTCAAGTGGGAGAATGTTGGAAATAGGATGCCATTTAATTGCAAATCCTAAACATTAATTATTTCATGTATCTCCTAGATTCTTGGAATGTGTTCAACAACACTAAGATTAGGATGAGATTAATTATTTGGATGAAATAAATCATGAAATTGACATTTGTAGTTATTCCTAAATAATAGGAGCCTGTGCGCACATGGTAAGGTGACACTCACCTTGTGTTCAATAAAATATACAGAGTAGCAGTTAACACTTCAGATGCATGTAAAGATCCTAGGAGTTAGGATTTGAGGTTTGCATGTTTGAAGTTTAGTTCAGTTCAATTCAGTTATCTTCATTTGCATGCAAGTGCATGTTGCATGCATGTTAGTTATTTTGAGTTGCATGTAGTTAGCTTCAGTTAACTTGTAATGCATGGCTAATAACATTGAGTTGTATGATTGATAACAGGGGACTACCTCAATTAACAAGGGATGACCATTCTTTGGGAATGGTGTTGAGTAAATGTTTTAGTTAACTATAAAGCACTTGAAGCCAACTTGGGCCCAAGATGCTTTATTGGATTTACCTCTCATGCATGATAAGATATTTCTGAAGGCTCAGTTAAGTAGCTTTACTTAAGGGTGCCAACTTTGAGGAAGAGCTTTGGAATTATCACCGAAGTGAAGGAGAAGTTGTAGCTTCATTTTGGTACACCCAAATGCATGAAGCACATGTTGTAAGATTTAGTCTTCACTGAATAACTCAACTTGAAGGAATATGGCATACCTTTTCAAGGGCTTGAGCTTGTGCATTGTAATTATCACCATTTAGAGATTACAAGGTTGCATATTGTCTCTATATCTCATTCAAGTTGAATAGAGTTTTCATAATTGTTATTGCAAGTGTGAAGAAGATTGGTAAAGACAGAAGAAGCATTCTCAAGCAAGAATTCGAGCTATTGTAATTCAGAGATTGAATAATAGAATAATTCTTGGTGGAGTTTTTTCCCGAAAGGGTTTCTCCATGATACATCTTGTGTAATCCTTCTAATATCCTGTCTAGTTCTTCTATCAACTTCTCTCTACATTCTACAATAGTAAAATGAATTAATCAAGATAATCACCCACAAAGAATATATGTAACAAAGGAAAGAGCTTACATAGATCAGCAATATTAAAGTTTTACAGAGTATTAAGCTAAGAAAACACCTCATTTTTCAACAAGAAGAAGATAAAAGGAGACGTATTGTAAACCCTAGATTGGATGATAGTAATAATGACCATGGTAAAGTGGAATTAGAAGAAGAGCCCATGATTGAAGTAAAACAAGAAGATAGAATGATAAAATCCCTTAATAAACTTCGCATGAAAAGTGGAATATAATTGCATAGTTATTCTGGTACTTTAAATCATGAAGAGTTTGATTGATTGGAGGAATGATCTTGAAGAATATTTTAAATATGAGGATATTTTTGACCCTAAAAGAGTGAAGTTTTAAAAACAAAGTTGATAGGTCATGCTGCAATCTATTGAGGAAACTTAGTTTGAGAGAAATAGGAAGGTAAGCCTAAAATTGGAAAATAGGATAGGATTGTAAAGAATTTGAAATCTAAGTTTGTTTGTACAAATTATCAATTAGATCTATTGATGAGGTTACAAAATTTGAAACATAAAGGTTTAAGTGTGAAGGATTTGTGGAATATTATATGTTGTCTATTAAAGTAGATCATCATGAAGGTAATCGATAAAAGGTGGATAGATACATAAATGGTTTAAGAAGATCAATCCAAGAAGAATTGAGCATGTTAACTATTCAATTTATTGATGAATCATATTAGTTTTTTTAAAGAATAAAGATAAGTTTAACTATAGATTTTAGAACAAATAGAATAACAAAGAAGTGTCATATTTTTCAAAGGTAGGAACCAAGAAAGTGGAAGAACTCATAATGAAGATTTTGTAAGAAAATAAAGTGTAGAAAGTTATTGTAGTAGTAGATCTGATAATTTTCAATGAGATTGAGGTAGATATGGAAGAGGTGGTGGAAGGGCATTTGGAGGAATAATTTGTTTTAGGTTTGGAGGTGAAGATTTGTAAAGGAGAAATTAAGTTTATGTTAACTTTTATTATATCAATGTGAGTTCGGTTGTAAAATACTAAATTATAAGAAAATAAAATATAGAATAAAAATTGAATTCAAAATTGTAAATACTTGACAAAAGAAGACACAACTCACTACCTAGAACATTTCGATGCACATATTTCTATGCAATACACTATCATCCTTACACACTTGGTTATGAAGCTTGATCTTATTGGTTAATATTTATAGCATGGGGGGTGGGGGGTGTAGGGGGTACCCCCATGGGGGGTTCAAGGGTCCAAATTTACCTTGCAGGGATTTAGGGGAAACACCCTTGAAAGCTATATTTTATATATATTTATTCTTTGTAAATATGGACCATTCATCATTAGGTCATAGATCTGACAGTAGAGATTATGTTCGTTTTTCTTGCCCTAAAAGTAAACCCCCTTTTATGAAGGCTTTGTATTATAGTTGAGCATGGTATTTTATTGTGTGAGGTGACTGCAATATAGAGAAGAGGAAGTTACAACATATGTGCTTGAAATATAGAAAAAAGGGATCCTAGGTCCTAAATGCACATAACCTAGGATTCAATGGGCCTTTTTCCAAATTTAATTAGGAATTAGATCACAAGGTGAAAAGATTGAATTTCAACCCTAATGGTGAGCCAATCAGACCTGGATCTACATCTTAAGGGGGATTATAATGGATTGGAAATACTTTAGAATTATTAGACTAATGATCCTATATGACCTAATATTAAAATTGCAAGATCTCGAAAACTGATAGACTGAAATAGTCAAGTTTGCAAGTGGATCTAGGAAGTGTAGAGGACATCAAACTTGCTTAGAAAAATTGGTTTTGATGTTACTACAAGGAATCATTCACCCAAGGGTGAATGGGTCTTTGAAAGGGGGTGCTAATTAAATTTTGGTATCCTCTGGTGCTGGATTTGAGCTTCTATTTTCCACTTGCAAATTTATCAGAATGCCGTAAATAAATTCTGCAACTTAGCTTCTGTAGGCTCTTCAATCCTTCTTCAACCTGTAACTTGCACATACACAAAGAGGGAAATTTTTTTGTGCCATATAGGGGTTTGCCTTAGTCAAACCCCGTGTAAGTGTTCCCACTTCCACAATGGCAATGTCAATGATAAAAACCTTAATGAAAATGAAGGAAATGATGAATGAACAATTTTTTGCAACTGACCACCCTTCAATGGCTTCCTTGAAGGACTGAGGACATACAAATCACTTCAAGAGAATTGGATCTTTTCTTTATTTTCTTGAATTCTTGAATGCATGAAGACTTACAACACTTGTTAGCCTTCATAAGACAACATGAACACACATAAACTTTGACATGATGTTGGATCTTGAATTGCTACTACAATGATTGATAATAATTCTCTCGAATGCTCTTGAGAATACTATTTTATTCTCTAAAGTTTCTCCTTAAGTGTTATATTTCAAATGATCAAAATACTATGTATTTATTTATAGGTGTTTATCCAATTTCTTGAAAATTAGATTTTAAAAGCCGACACTTACAATTTGAATTTGATCATTAAAATGCCACAAAAAATATATTTTAATTTAGGTCTTGGATCATAAAGGGGATGGACTACATCTCCAGGACACACTTGATCCAAGGAAATTTATTTATTAAATGCATTTATTTAATGTTGATTCTCATTTTGGAAAACAGTAAGAATAAAGCTTTGTAATGCATAATTTGGAAAATTAGAAGCTTAATTAATTCCAATAAAGTAAGGGACCCAAACAGAATGTGAAATTGTAAAGGTATACAATTTTCTACACTACATTTAGCCCCCACTTTAGTGAGAGTATGAAACTACACTCAAAATCACACTAAAGTAGAGAAATATATGTCAAGGGAAGTCCACTTGTACAAATTTTGAAAAGATAAGATGAAAAATTATCAAGGAGAATGATCAAGCCCCCAAGATCTATAATCTCATGGCAAACCAACATAGGCACGAAAGAACACACACATGTGTAGTAGTGATACAAGGTACACAAAAAAATAATTTCAAATTAATGTGAAAAAAATATGGAATAGGAAGTTGTAGTTGTATCATGCTATGCATCTATAAAACATACTCACAAGGGCTAGTGAAGTGTGATATTCACTAGGTGAGCCCCAAGGCCAATATGAGAAACACACAAGGTCTAGTGAAGTTCGATATTCACTAGGTGTGTACCCATAAAAGTGATCATTGCTTCACAAGGCTAGTAAGTTGTATTATGCTAGACACTCATGGAATAAAATTGCTTCACAAGGCTAGCAAGCTATATTATGCTAGACACTTATGGAATAAAATTGCTTCACAAGTCTAGCAAGCTTCATTATGCTAAACACTCATGGAATAAAATGACAAGGTAAACAAAAAATAATCAAAGGGGTTTTGCTTAATGCATGGAAGGTCACTCCTTAGAGAACATCACACTTGACATCACCACCAAGAGAGGACTAGTCAAGGAATAAATGATTCACACCTTAGGGAATGAAAACTATAACATTGCCACCTAGAAGAATATCATATGCCAAGAAGAATCACACTCTTATGGAACATTAAGCCTAACATTACCAAACAAGTGTTACTTCACATAGATCGAGAAAGCCACACTTTGATTAATACAGTCATACTTCCTAGGAGATGCATGCCATCATCACTAAGAAGGGAACATGCAAACAATAATCGAGGGACTATATGCCCCACCTTAAAATGTTAGTGTACTCACTACACTAATGTTTTAAGGAGATAGATAGGGATCTCAATAAGAAATACACAATGTAGGACAAAAGGTGAGCCTAAAATGGGTGATGATATGCTACTCCTTGCAAAATAAAATATGATTGCATAAATGAAATATAGAAAAAGGGATTGTAGGTCCTAAACACATAGAACCTAGGATTTAATGGGCCTTTTTCCAAATTCATTAGGATGTAGATCACAAGGTGAAAAGATTGATTTTCAGCCCTAATGATGAGTCAATCAGACCCAAATCTACATCTAAAGGGGGATTAGAATGGACTGAAAATATTTTAGAATGATTAGACTAATGATCATATATGCCCTAATATTAAAATTGCAAGATCTTGAAAACTAACAAACTAAAATAGTCAAGTTTGCAAGTAGATCTAGGAAGTGCAGAGGACAATAAACCTGCTCAAAAAATTGGTTTTGATGTGCCTACAAGGAATCATTCGCCCAAGGGTGAACGGGTCTTTGAAAGGGGGTCTTGATAAACTTTTGGGATCCTCTGGGGTTGGATCTGAGCTTCTGTTTTCACCTACAAATTTGTCGAAATGCGGCAAATAAATTCAACAACTTAGTTTCCGTAGGTTGACAAGAATGATGACAACAAATGCAACAATGCAAAAATGCTCTTCAAGATCTCTTCAATACTTCTTCAACCTGTAACTTCCACATACATAGAGGGAAAAGTGTTTATGCCATATAGGGTTTTGCCTCAGTCAATCCCTGTGTAAGCATTCCCACTTCCACAATGGCAAGGACAATGATAAAAACCTTAATGGAAAGGAAGGAAATGATGAATGAACAATTTGTTGCAACTCGACACCCTTCAATGACTTCCTTGAAGGACTGAAGACATACACATCACTTCAAGGGAATTGGATCTTTCTTTCTTGTTTTTCTTGAATGCTTGAATGCATGAAGACCTACAACACTTGTTAGCCTTCATAAGACAACACAAACACACATAAAATTTGACATGATGTTGGATCTTGAATTGCTGCTACAATGACTGATAATGTTGATATTGAATGCTCTTGACAATAATAATTGCTTCTCAAAAGTTGATCCTTAAGTGTTAGATTTCAAATGATCAAAAGAATATGCATTTATAGGTGTTTATCCACTTTCTCAAAAATTAGATTCAAAAAGCTGACACTTACAATTTGAATTTTGATCATTAAAATATTGCTAAAAAATATTTTAATTTAGGTCTTGGCTCATAAAGGGGACCCATTCGCCCATGATACACATGATCCAAGGCAATTTAATTATAAAATGCATTTATTTAATGTTGAATTTCTTTTTGAAAAACAATAAGAATAAGGCTTTGGAATGCATAATTTGGAAAATTAGAAGTGTTATCTCTTAAACTTAGCACCTTGATTGAGTTATGAACTCAGTAAGCTAGAGAAACATGGGAAATTTTCCATAGGTTGTGGGACACCTTAAAAATGGAAAAAAACCTCCAAAAGAGGCCGACTTCCTATGTTGATAATATCACCTAAAATACTGACTTTGAAGGAAAAGGGAAGAGAAAAAGCTTTAAAGTGAAAACTGGTAAAAATACTATTTCTACGGTGATACACCAAACTACAAGGATATGAAAACCAAAAAAAATATGACACTTGATTTTGATTGGTAGTGGAGAAATACTTGCACAACCTATTGCAACATAGCTTTTGCATTAATATTTCACTAAGAGGACAAAATACATAAACTTGTAAATGGAAAATAAATTCACAATTAAAGGTTATATGTATTTTAAAGACACTCTTAGCAACCTGCAAGAACAAGCTTTTTGCAGAAAAAGGTATAAATTAAGAGACAAAGTTATAAGGAAAAAGGACAATTTCACTAATAACTTGATCAATCTTCTTGAAATACAAAAAATATGCAAAAATATGAAGGCAAAAATTCCATTACCAGTTATCTCCAAGGTATAAACTGTATTCCATATCTGAAGAGTTACAAAATATGACAAAACTGTAGCAAAAGACTGTACAAGTCATAATGTCTCCAATCTGCATAGTTAGAACTAACTCTGTAATGAGTAACAAATGATACTAAGTAGCCAACACTGAAGTTTCTCCACAAAACAAGGTTATAGAAACCTCATTTTCGTAAGCACCCATAAAGCCTAAAATTTAGGGCCTAAAACTTCATCAAAATAATTCAAAATGGTTGGAAAATTCAATTTGATCTTATCAAACCATAATGAGATCCCTAAATATGCTCCAAATTTTCCTCCAAATGTTTGCAAACTAAATCCAAACTCCCTATATGCTTGGCATATGTTGGCAACTGAAAATCAACTTCCCCTTGTTTGTGGCATGCCATCAATACAAGCACATTTCCATACCTCCTTGAAAAAGTCTTCATTAAGACCCATTCGTACCATATTCTGCATTTCTTTTTAAAAAAAATACATGACTTAAATGATTTATAGAGACATCATGAAAGTCATGTATTTACATAGTTGTTTTAATGCAAAAATTACAAGGCAAAAAGGTGAAAGTGACCATACATGTTTAATGAAAGACATAAGTCACAAAGACTTAGTCTCAAATACTTTGCAAAGTATAAGTTATATTTTAAAACCTAAAGCATTCAAAAGATAAAAATACCACGAAGGTATTAATCTTGGAAAATAAGAGTTTAAAATATGTGATAAAAATCACATGCTCAGATTAGGGTAACATGAAAAACCTAAAACAAAAGAAGCACACAAAGTGCTAAGGCATTTCGTTTGATGTGAAGCTTCTCGAAGAATCTCGCTACCGACACAAGGGTTTCTGAAGCTCCAAACCTACATGTTCAATAGCGAATCTTACAACTTTCAGAAACATTCTATGTGATTTTTTCTAACAAACAAATTGGTAAGTATTCCTGTGCTTTTATTGAGGAAAAAATGGAGATTTCCCATTGTTCTCTGTTTATTTCAGGCCTTTCATGGTTACAGCTTTCATTGTTTCTTACCCATCTTCATTTTTTGTGACTTTTCTCTGATCGGCTGCCATGAGATTTCAAATGTTTCCATGAATGAAACTGTGAATACACTTCCAGAAACTCAAAGAATTAAATCCGGTCACAAAGGCACAAAGTCATTTCAACAGCTGAGGAAAAAAAAATTGGGTAATTTTTTCAAAAAATGTACTTTTTGAGGCTGATGTTTAGTATTCACTTTTCTTTTGTGTTAACAACTTTGGTGTGGGCTCTTTTTTTGTTACTCTAAACGCCCATGGCTGCAAGCTCTAGGATTTAAAACCTTTGCTCATACTTTCTACAAAAAACCCATAAGGGTTTTCTCATAGCTTTGAGCTCTAAAAAAACCTTCACTCATTTTAAACGGCTGAAAGGAAGAAAGCTCTGAATTTTTTGATGGCATCTATAGCAAAGAGTTTTACATTCTTTTGTTAACATGTATTTTATTTTCTGCCTGAAAAATGGAAAAAAGATGATTTTTTATTTATTTTCTATATGTTTGGCTTCTCCAACTCACATGGCCATTCTAGTTCTTTTGACATTTGAAGTTTGCATAAACTCCTTGCAGAAATTTGAAGGACTTTTTTCCTTTCTTAGCAGATAAAGTTTTCAGGCCGCCATGAGATTTTCTGGGGTTTTACTTTTCATTTTGCAGATTTTTAACAAAACCCACAAGGGTTTTCTCATTTGGCTTAGCAAAGCTCCTTTTATGTCTTTTATGGCTGCTCTCATTGAAATATCTTCTTAGAATTCAGCTTCTTCATGTAGCTTTCCATGAGATTTTGTGGATTTTCCGTTTTCTTTAGCAAAAAACCCTTTTAAGTGCGAATCTAGGGTTTAATACATTTAGGAATTCTTTGGCTCAGCTACATGATTCTGTTGGTTTGTGTTCAAGAGAAATTAAAGAGAGATTCCATCAGGGTATTCACCATACATATGCTTTGTTGTGTTCCTTTTATGAATGTCAATTACCAACATTGAACATTTATTCAACATTTTATGCCTCTGTATTTGTGGGCTGAGAGCTTTGATATTTCTAATATTTCCTCTCTAAGAATCATTCAAGATGGAGATTATTCTTGAAAAATATCTTTATGCACTGTTTATGATTATGATTTCTCATTATATGACATTCTTATGTAACCATGCACCTTCACTATTTTCTGTAGGTTTCTTAGTTTTATTTATGAATGCCACTGTCTTTGACTCTTTACATCTTCTAATATCATGATTGTGAATAGAAAATCCACATTACTGTAGAAAGCATCTCTGAATCATTTTGTACCTTCCAAGAAAAAATGCATAATGGAATTGCTTTCCCATTAGTACCCGTGTAGTTGCACCAACTTTGTGACAATATCACATATATGATTACTTGTGCACAGAAAAGTTGAGTATTCTTGAAAAAGAGAAGATTTCACCTTATAGGTTATCATCCTTTTGTGTGGCATACCATATGAAGAGTCCTCTGGAGAATTATGGCTTAGCTCCATGCAATACCAAAATAACAGGTTACATAATATTTCCCAAGAGATTTCCAAAAGTAAACCCAATTGTATTTATGATTTATGTCTACACCTTTGCCTTAAATTTATCCCTCCCATTGTATTGTGCATAATTTGGTGTATTATGTACCATGTGTGACTGTCCCATTAGACTGTTACTCATGGATATGTTCTTACAAGACATGTGACTTGTCTTTACATTGGGCAAGGATTGATCCCTTGATATTTATGAATACCATAATCTCTATTGATATGAGCTGGGCTCAACCCTCATGGGAGCCACATTTATCCCCACCCATATTTAAACAAAAAATGATTGCACCTGCAGCTTCACATGAAACAAACAAGTTAGAAATAAAATGCCTGTCTTAAGTGTGTATAATGTTCCTCTATTCTGGCTTTTATGGGCACTTAAGACAGGCATTACATTTGATGCAAATAGGAATTGGCATATGTATGTATGGGTAGATGTGCATGTTCAAAATGCAATCCTTCATTGCTTAGAACCTAGTGTTCTAACCCATTTCTTTACCCAATGCAGGCAACCAGAAACTAGGAACCCAGGGACCAAGGAGCTATATGGAGCGGGACAAAGCAATCGGGAGAAAATTCATTTGCAGTACTAGTCATTCAGGAAAACGCTAGTTACCTTCTTTACATGTTTATTTTCTTTTCAACATTTACTCATTCATGTATATTTTAATTCTTATTTATATCAAATGAGTAAGTCAGTCTCACGGCTTGATGTGTGAGACACATGTACCTAATTACATTCAATAAAGATTACATTTTCAAAAAGATTGTAAAATATTTTATGTTTCATTCACTTGTATGAATGTAATAATTTTGTGTTCTTGTAATCTTGTAAAGTTGTTTCATTTGTATAACTGAATGTAACATAGAAGGTTTAATAAAATGTACCATTCATTTTGAAACATTGATAGCTCATCCTGATTGAGCCTGTAGGTGAAAATATGGCAACAAGAAGCTTAATTAAGTCCAATAAATTAAGGGACCCAAATGTAGTGTGAAATTGTAAAGGTATACAATTTTATACACTATAGTGCTATAGGTTGTATCCCTTCATTTTTTTGGGAAAAAAAATGAAGGATTAGTTGTTTCTCTATGGACATAGCCCATATTAGGTGAACCATGTATATCTATGTCTCTATGCTTTTGTGTTATTTTATTTTTGCATTCATTTTATTGCATATTTGTTTGTGATCCTATCGCTAGCAATTGGTATCATGTTTGTACATTTAGTTGGCTAATAAAATCGAAAGGAAGTTTTTGATTTGAGTGGGAGCAATGGTGAAAGAAGGAAAATTTAGGGTTGAGAAGTTCAATGGACAAAACAAATAGCTATGGAAGATGAAAATAGAGGACTATCTATATCAAAATGATATTTTATTACCATTGGGTAGAAAAGAAAAGAAGTTGAAAAATATGACATATAAAGAATGGGAGATTATTGACAGAAAGGCATTAGGAATAATACGATTATTGGCAGTGCCAATGTCTTTCAACATATCAAAAGAAACAACAATGGTGGATTTGATGTTGACATTGGATAAAATATATAAAATTCCCACTTCAAACAAGGTATTTCTTATGAAACATTTATTTAATATAAAATATCAGAAGGTGGGTCTATTGCTAATCATTTAAATGAGTTTAACGTAACCACTAGTCAGTTAGGTTTCGTAAATTTAAATTTGATGATGAGGTTGGGGCTCTCTTTATTTTGTTCTCATTGCTAGAAAGATGGAATAGCTTGGTCATGACTGTGAGTAATTTTGTTTATAGTTCAAGCACTTTAAAATTTGAAGATGTTGTTGGTGTTATCCTTAGTGAGGAAATGCAACAAAAAACACAAGTGAGACATCAAGTAATGCTTTAATTATATAAAACAAGAGAAGATAGAGGGAGAGAGGAAAGAGCCCAAGAAATAATGGGAAGTCTAAGAAGGATAGATCCAAATCTAGATGAAGGTTAGAATGTTGGAATTGTGGGAAGAAATGACACCTAAAGAAAGAATGTTGGTCTCGAAAGGGAAAACAAGGAGATGGACAACAAGAAAATAGTAAGGAAGCAAATGTAGCAGGTGATGTGTTTCAAGATTATTTAATCCTATAATATTACTAATTCTTGGGTGTTCGACTCAAGGGCTCCATTTCATGTCGCACCCCATAGGAAATATTTTATAGATTATGTTCAAGATGATTTTGGAAAAGTTTATTTGGGTGATGATAAACCATGTAAAATTGTTGGAAAGGGTAAGATATAGATAAAATTACCAAATGGAAACCGCTGGTTGCTGAAAGGGGTAAGTCATGTTCCTAATTTGAGAATAAATCTAATTTTAGTAGGACAACTAGGAAGTGAAGGTCGTATAGTTACATTTATAGAGAGTTGGTGGAAGGTCACTAAAAGAGCATTAATAATAGCAAAAGGAGAAAATATAGGTACATTATATTTATCTATTGGTAATTTTTATTTTTCTATTTCCTTAGATTCTACAAGAGCAGATACAACATTGTGGCACCATAGGCTTGGCACATGAGTGAGAAGGGGAGGAAGATTCTTCAGTCAATAAATTTACTATTAGGCAAGCTGATTTGGATTTACATGAAGACTGTGTTTACAAAAAGAAAAAGAGAGTCAGATTTATTAGAGTTGGGAATGAAAAGAAGAGTGAAAAGTTAGAGCTTGTGCATTTAGATTTATGGGGAACAACTCAGGTATCATCTCCAGTTGAGTTTGTGTGGTAGCACATCTCTTGATGAACTGTTGGGTGTTCTTTTTAGTAAGTTCATCCTAGGCCTCCTTCCTTATATTATCCTTTTGGAATGTCAGGTTTTTTTGTACCAATTGTTGTAGTTGGTGAGACAAAGGGAGGGATTGATCCCTAGTAAAATGTGGAATAGCTTTCTGGAGCACATCTATGGCCTCCTGTAGTTGTTCTGTTTGTTGCACATGTTCTATAAGATGTTCTTCTCTGGTGGTGGTATGGAAAATGTTCCCTAATTTTATTTTATGGATGGGTGACATTCTAGATAGATTCACTTGAGATCCCACCAATGGTACTTGGAGCAAATGTGGTGGTGGTATTAGTTGGATCTGTTGTTTCCGAGATAGAAATTTTTTGATAGTGGAGATAGTATTTGATGGAGTGGATACCTCTCTAGAGTCGTCCTTTTTTATTTCTTCTCTGAATTTCCTTACATTTTCTTCTAGTTTCTCCATCTGCTCTTCTATTGTGGCTCT
Source organism: Sequoia sempervirens (assembly GCA_007258455.2). Taxonomy (NCBI): domain Eukaryota; kingdom Viridiplantae; phylum Streptophyta; class Pinopsida; order Cupressales; family Cupressaceae; genus Sequoia; species Sequoia sempervirens. The sequence goes on from VDFB02025282.1 coordinate 48,404, forward strand.
AGTTTCTTGAGGAACATTATCTTTTGGTGTCAAACCTTCCTCTTGCTCCGTGTCCTTCGTCATTTTTTAATAGAGCTTCTAGGTAGCCTCCTTTGTCTCCTTCTAGAGAGCTTCTGTGTCTACTGGGTCATTTGTCACAAGTCTACTGACTCAATGCTTAGTTCAGAGCTTTTGTGCCTGTGTTTGCACCATATATTATTTTTTCTCCTCTATAATATTGGGGCTGTGTCGATATGGATTGCTCCTTTATTTCCTCATCACGGGCCAAAGATTTAGCTCTTTTTTCCATTATTCACTAGTAGAATTTGGCAAATAAATGACTACGTGACTAAAACTTTTAGTCACATGACTACAAATTTTAGTCACGTGACTAACACTAGTAGTATTTGGAAAATAAATGACTAATTTGGTCATCAGGTAAAATCACAACTAAATGACTAAATAAATGACTAATATCAAACAAATAAAAATGACTAAATAAATGACTAAATAAATAGCTAAATAAATGTGCTAATTATTAAAATCTTGGCCATAATTTTCATTTTAATAAACATACTCTAAAACCTTCGTCAAGACCTTATTTTCAATTGTAGCTCGCCATAATTAATAATAAAATATTACAAATAAATTACTAATAAATATTTTTTGTGGAATAAATCTTTTTTTTTGTGGTGTCATCATATGAACACCAAAGTTTCTTCTAAATTGATGAAAAACCACCAAATTATAAAAATTAATGAAAACCATAAGAGAACCTAAAAAACTAAAACCCAAAAACCTTGAAAAACAAAAAATAAGCAAAAGGAAGAGAAAATACAAAAGATAAGAATAAACAACCAAATAATCTAAGAGGAAAAATGACCAATTTATTTTTTATAAGCATAATTTTCATTTTAATAAACATACTCTAAAACCTTCGTGAAGACCTTATTTTCAATGTAGCCTGCCAAAATGGAGTAGTGAGTCGAAACCTTATTTTCAAGGTAGCTCGCCAAAATGTAGAAGTAAAGTGTGATGCTTGAATTTGGATTGCAACCTCTGTCTATTTTTCCGCATCAGACACGATTTGTGCAGAATCTTGTGGTAAGTCACTTTCCATGGTTTCAGTTAATTTTACTTTTCAAATCTGTACGCGGTCAGGCCATATGATCCATATGATCCATTCTTTTTAATCATTTTACTAGCTGCTTGTTGACTAGCAGTGATTATGTTCTTTTTTAGGCTAATTATGGAAAAGCAGATCCATCTTGTGTTGTAGAAGTTAAGAATTTATATAGAGAACTTGGAATCAAGGTTTGTTTATTCTTTTCTTTTCCATTATGAGGTGTTAAAAGTGATCTTTTCTTTTCCATGTTTTCACTATCAAATTGCATAGTTCATAGGAGAACTTACTTTTATCTATAAAAATGATATTAAGGGACATGTAGATTGAGTTGTCTATACAAATTTCAGAATTTGAACTCTTAAAATTAGCTTTCACTTTCTAAGGGGGCATGCAAATCACTTTTGAAATTGAGTGTAAAAAACAGAGTAGCACGTAAGGAAAAAGGATGAACAATAATAAAGTGAAAAGTGGCTCTTTTATCAACCATGTAGAGTACAATGAAAGGAGTGCGGGGATGGTAGGGGTTTACGTTTACAGTGCAGTAGAACAGTAGTTAATTTGTACAGTAGATGTCATCCTACTTTGTTTGAGAACTCTTATTGAATTCCCAAAAATGGAAGTTTCCAAATGACGCCAATAGATATTATAAATAGAAAACAAACAACAATATTTTCATATAAAAAAAACAAGAGCTGATTCATAGGCCCTATGAAAATCTCTAACTTTTTGGCTCCCCTTTGATACTTTTTTGCATACTTATAGATTACATCTCCATGATTAATATGGACTGGAAGGGTTAAAAGGGAACATGTTAGTCTTTTCCATTTATTGGGCAATAAAGAGTTTGAAGTGACTGAAAGAATCAAATGTCGCTCTTTACTCTAGATGCTTTATTCTCATTCGGTTATTAATATATCCAGATGTAAACCATGATGACTTAAATTAGAACTAGAAGAAATCTCATGAAAACTACAAGAAGATATCAGTGATTAGATGAGTCATGGAAATGAAACCAACTCCATAGGCCACAACAAACAAAATATGCAATGCAAATGAGAATACATGCCTTCAAAGGAGTTGTCATGGATAAAGAATCATCCTCCCTTAGATCTCTTGTGAGAATGCTTGAAATCTCTTCAGTTACCCACAATATCCACATGCTATAACCTCTGATACAAAGATTGTGCATAGTTCTTATTAGTTTATTCAATTTGGTGCTATTATTTTTATCTTGTGATTCAAGCTTCAAACCAACCGCTCTCATTAGTATTTGTCTTCCAGAACTATCTAGAAGAGGGTAATCAAAATTAGTACTAGAATATCTAAAAGTTGAAGATCCTTTCCCTCAAATTGAAGCTTTGTTCTCGACAAACCAGAGTTGAGACAAGCCAAGAACTAGTGGAAGGGAAGTTGAATGAAAACTGAGAGAAACTAAAAGCCTTCCTAAGAAAAGTTCCCTTTCCACTATAACTGTCGATTCTAGTGTCTCCTTCAATTTTTTTGGCATCTCCTCATTTTTCATTTCTTGATAGAGAGCTTATGGAAGATGTGCAAGATGTTCTTCAGTCTCAACAATCAATGTTGAGATAAAATGGAAGAATTGCTCTTGAAAATAAGGTGCTAAATCATTTATCCTTGAAGGAGATTTATGTGCATGAAGAAAACTTAGGATGTCTTCCAGAATATTCTTGGACCCCTCATCTATGGTATCTTTTATTTGACTAACCTCAGTTCCAAAATAAGCCTTAAGGCGACCAAACCAGTCTTCATCATTTGTCATCATAAATCTAAATATCAACCCAGGTAAATTGACACTTTTTAGGTCCCCTCTCTTGACAAGCCAACCCTCACTAGTAGTTAATTTGTGCAAATGGGTTTCAACATC
>VDFB02025283.1:0-29638 GCA_007258455.2 Sequoia sempervirens
TTTTTTTAATCCTATTGTATGTAAAGCATAGAATGTGACGCATGTTTCAGATTCAAAAAATGTGATATTGTTTGAAAGTTATAGATGTTTTTCAATCAACCTATTGATCAAGAATTTAGTCGTAATTGTAATAGAAAATAAATAATAATTATTTATTAAATTCAAATTAAAGCATAATTTATATTGGTGAAAATTTGATAATCTCCTCTAAAAACCCTTTTTGTTTCATCAATTTTGGGTAAAAAAAAGGTCGTGAGCCACATAGTCTATAAATACCCATAATATTGCCACTTTTTGGCCTATCATGATCTTGCACATACCCTTAAATCAAATAATTATCAATAATTTAAATACAACGTAAATTAATGATCTATGTCATTTTCTCTACATATTCAATGTGCAGGTTTTTAAAAGTTTATTATATTATTTCTATCATTTTTGTTAGTTATAATCAATCTTTTAAGTATATTCAATTATTTTATAGTGACATTTTACTAAAATGCATGAATTTAAAAATAAATAAAATATTTCACTATTTTTTAGAATTAAATCATTAACTCCAATATATAATGCATGGATATTTAATGTTATTTTTTATTGAATGTTTTGTTATTGTTAATTTTTAATTGGTAATTATAGAAATTTAGACCTAAATTTCACTATAACATGTTTTCTTTGCCTATTTCTTGAAATTAAATGTATTTTTTTTATTATTGAAATAAGGACATCAATTCTAGAGTGTAGTGTAATTTTTTTAAAAAAATATTACCTAATTTTTATCTTATTGTAATAATGGAGAAACTCATAGGTACAATAATATATTAGGAAGCAAGGAAAAATTCTATAATGGGGAGCTACAATAACTAATTGTTATATTAGCAATGAAAAAAGTTATAGCACACTACAATGTAACGAAATGATATTTCAATAAGGGTAATGATAATACACTAAAAATTAAAAAGATCATGCAATATTTTTAAGTATGATGAAATGAAACAAAAATTAGAAAAGACAAAATCAACCTAAAGTAGCAAGGTACATTTATGTCCTCAATTATAACTAGCCACAAAATGTCTTACCTAGCCAAGGCTACTAATTTATACTTAGCCATTATAGAGGATAATTCAATAGAATATCACTTCTTGTAAGACCAGGTAGTGGGGCTAGAATCAAGGAGAAAGAAAAACCTAGAAGTTGACTTCATATCATCATCACTATCTGAATATTAGTCAATTAAGCCAACAATTTTAGTCTCATTATGTATAGTGTGGTGGTACTTATTAAAATTTCAAATTTTTGAGTTACCTTGGCCATTAAATTTCCATAAAATCCTAGTCTTGTAGAGCTTTATACTAAATTATGCATTAGGTCATTGAAAGACCCTAACATTCATCAAAGCTCTATGACCTACCAAAATCCTTTATACTTTTTTTAGGTTGACCATTAGCCTTTAACCTAGGTCTCCAAGTCTTTAAGTTATAAATTTAAGGCCTTCCTCCCATGTATTTATTGATCTCTTCCCTAGAGTCTCGATTGGGCCCATTACTATCATGTTCTTTCAAATTAGCAATAAAATATTTTAACCCTACTAGGTCCCACATGACATGCATTGAAATTCCATGTAGTCTCTTCAATTAGATGAAGCACTTTATGTTATTACTGTTCTCCTTGTGAACCTGTGAAATTCCCTTCTACTTTTGTATAACATTTACATGTATGCCCAGTCTCTGTCTAATCAAGTCATGATCATTTTTTTGTGTAAGTTACTTAAGTCTTCTAGTAAAGCCCCTTTTTATCATTAATTATCAAACCCCTATTTCTTATTAGCTTTAAGCTATTTATTAAAGAACACATTTTTAGACCTTTTAAAGTCTTGTAGAGCATGTACATTGTGGGAGATTTTTTTTTTTAAATGACTCTATACATAACAAAAGACTTTTATCTCAAGCAATAAACATGGGTCTTACATTTTTACTCTACTTGTAGCCTTTGTAGAGAAATATTGAGCCAAGATATTTTTGCCTTGAACTCCCAAAGTTGTTCCATGTGTCCATTCTTGTTCACTTCTAATGTTTCATGAAGGAAAGCATTTCCAGGGAATCCTTAAGGCCTTTTAATTTGTTCATGCAAATCCCTAAAATGATCAAACATGTCTCATTGTTGTGCAAAAGAAAAGAAATATTTCTCTTCATTAAAAGGTTTTCAAATCCCCATGATCACCATTGATATTTGGAGATCAATGGTTCACATTTAAAGAACAAGAATGACTACTACTGATCATGTTCTCAAGTATGCAATGATATTAATGGTGGATTTGAATTGTATCTACCAAATATTTGAGGGAAATGACTTAATTACACGATTCCTAATTACTCAAAGCATACATAGAAGATATCAAAGAAAAATTATTGTAAAATTATAGGTGAGCAAGGGTTTTCATGACAAGATTAGGGTTTTCAGTAGATAGTGAACAAGTAACTTCAACTATCTCTATGTATTTTGGGCATAAGGGGGTGTTGTTATTTGGTTTCACTAATTTGAAAGGAGGTTTATGACTATGAAGGGGTGGGAATTATGTTGAAGTGTAAAATTTGAAACCCTAAGTTTGCAAATCTTCTTTGAAGTGTAAAATTTAAAACCCTAAGTTTGCAAATATTTAAAACCTAAGAGAAAATCATAGTTTAAACATCAAGTAGTGTTAAGTGTGGGTTAGATGATGATATAATGATTCAATTAATTTGGTCAGATAAAGGACCTAGAATGGCACATGGGTCTGGGGTTTAATCCAATAGGATTTTTGATAATGAAAATTGTAGGGACCTTATAATCACAACCTAGGGATATTCCCTATTCAAGCATACTTTCTAAAAATCCCTAGTAGATAGACCTATTTACAATATATGGTGATTAGGATTGGGAAGGTTGGTGCTTCCCAATGTATTCATAAATGTTGACCTAACTAAGGAAATTGCACATAATTGCAACCTTGAAAGGAGGGGATCATTCTCAGCAAGTGAAAAATTCTTAATTCCCCCAAACAAGGCTTATATTTGTAATATTTTAGACCTAAACCCTAATTCCCAATTACCTATATACTTGTAAGCCCTCAATAAAGAATACCAAAGGAACACTAATAGTTATAAGGTAAATTGATTGTCCTGTTTTAGGACTAGAGGGCCTAACAGAGAATTGAGAAGGTTCTCTAGTGAAGAATTAGAACCTTCTAGTAATGGCATCTTCAAAGACTACTTTGTGAAGAAATACTTCTTGTTGTGTCAAGTTTTGGGCCTAGATAGTAAGGATTTAGATTCTATTAAGTCTGATGGTAATGGTTGTTGATATTCAGAGCAAAGATGTGAACAACCTATATGACTATGCGAGCTACATTGTAGAAGAAATTCACAAATCCTTGAGCTCACTCAAGAAGGATAGCAACATAGTGAATTTCAAAATTGTACTCCCATTTGTGTCACATCATTTCTTTTGTGTATTAGGTATTTGATTCACTCACATGCAAGTTAGTACCATGGATGAGAAAACATGAGTACTACTAGTCCAAGAATATACTTATATACGATATGGGCTATGAGAATTCCAACTATTCTATTTTTGAAGAGTTCTTTTATCAAAAAAATTCTCAAAAATAAATTGGAGGTTTTCAAGTAAGGTGAGACAATTTTTGAGACCAAGGGACCTTCTCCCAAAAAAATGGATCAATTACAATTGGGTTGATTGGTTTTTCTACACTAATGCTACAATAATAAGAGTATATGAGTCCTCAATTGCAACTTATGTGCTTTCTAAGAATGTATTAATCCAATTTCCTTTTTGGAAATCATATGAAAATTAAATGAATTTGATAAGACTCATTTCAGGAACAACAAGAAACATAGAATTATCCCATCTATAGTGGTGTTTTTAGAATTTTAGGTCACATTAAGGGAGGGATTACAATTGTTGTTAGGAGAGATACTACCCTAAAAATATGGATGGAAAAAGTTATGAAATTTGATTCATAGTTTTTCATCTATGATTAGAGAACCATCTTAAAATTGGTACTCTACTTGCATGAGTATAACAATGTTTAAGATCTGACAAAAAACTATTCTATAGAGAAAGAAGCTACAAAAAGGAGAGCATTGTGGGTAAAGATTCAGGTTTCTAAGACAAAGAGGAAGTAGGTTGATCCATCATTTGAGGGATTATTTTCACATATCAAGGATCCCATAGTGATAACAATGACAATTTTTTCCATAATACCAACAAGTTGCTTTCAAATGTGCCTACTCCCCCATAAAGTAATCTTAGCCCTTGCACTTCTCAAAGGGATGTACCACCAAGTACCCAATAGGGTACCCCCTACAAAAAATATACCATTCATCTAGACCTTTGGTTGATTATCCCATAGGTCTAAATGAGGTTTTTGATGATACAAGTATAGTAGAGGTGATGCAACCTCCACCTAAGGTTATAATTGAGAGAACCACTAATGATAGATTGGTTGTCAATTTTGAGATAGGTGGGAAAATTATAGAGGATATCATGGCTTAGGATTGCACAGGATTTATTGAAGGTGACCAATTTATAACTAGTAAGTAGTTCAAGGAATTTTTCCTTAAAAATAAAGGTAAGGAGCTACATGAAAATGTGCAAAACAAGAGCCTCATGGAGGAGAGAAAAGGTAATAATTGATAATTTTTACAACAAAATAAATAAAGAAATGGACTTTATGACCCTTTAGAGGGGTAGATAATTAGTGATAAGTGTAGGATGCCCTTTCTTACTAGGATGGGACATGTCATCTACTATTATATTTGACACCATCATAAGGAAAGGTGGAGAAGATTCAGTTTCAAATTCAAAGATGCAAGTTGATGCCCTCTATTTTAAATTAGGAATCAATCCAAGGCATTAGACCTTGGCTATTTATTCTATTTTCATAGTGACCAATCATTCCTAGGTGATAAAAAATCCCATAGATCTCAATATAAATTTAAGTTTTAGAAGACTGGGGGACACAAGTGTCACCCAAGAAGCCTCCCCTACAATTAATACAATCCTATTTACTGAAGGAGTGGTGAAGAAATTACAAGGGAACTTGGATAAAGAAAATTCCATAAATTTGAAGTTGCAAGAACAATTGAATATGGCTACAAGATTACTACCTCCTCCACAACTAGTAATTGAGGCCCAAGGATCACAAGAGAAGGAGGGCTTACTCTTGAGGTTAAAAAATTAAAGGAGAAGCTCAATTAGAGTAGGGGAAAGGCTAGAACAACAAAGGAAGGACTAACTAAAAAATTGTATAATCTAATTGATAAGATTTTGGGTCATAAGTTTTTGAAATTTTTGAGCCATGTCGACAAAGTTTGTGACAATTATAGAATATTAAGGGTGCATTTACTAGCCATACTCAAGCAAGAGTTAAGATAAAATGATTTCAAATTAGTTGGGTTCTTGGAATTACATTGTTTAAAATTGTTGCTAAGGGCTAAAATTTTGAGTGCAATATGATTTCTGATATTCTTTATACATCAATGTTTTTTGGATGGAATCATTAGTAATCATATTAGACATATGAATCTTATGAGGAGAGAATTGAATAGTTTTGAAGGTCTTTAGGAATTCAAGATGCCTCCCATTTTGAATGATTTGGGATAAATAAAGTCTTGGAAGAAGTGGAGAACAAGTTTTGCTAATATTCTCACTCATATGTATAATAAGATAAATAAAAATAAAAAATGTAACGCCCCGCCGTGCGAACCCCAAAGGACAATAACACAATAATTACAACACAATTTTTTTTATTTTTATTTAGGTAAACATAACATACTTGCAATACCCATTAAGTCATAACATGAATTTCATTTAAGTAAACTCACTAACACAAACATCCTTTGGGGTACACGAAGAGTCATTACGCAACTTAGATCCATACAACAACCATAAAGATTAAAATCCAAAGATATAAAGTAAACAATAACAAATATAACACATACATGATGATCAATGATAAGAAACCATCTAAATACGCAAATACGTCATATGCATGATCATCCTAACACATTAAATAACAACTACCATGGTCAATATCCACACCAAGTTTAACATTTCATTACAGTACAATGTTTAAGAAGTACAGTGATACAAAAGTGTTTCCAACATGAACGGAAACCATACAACAAGAATCATGATACAAATGAATAGATGAATACACAGTATCGAACTAGCTCCAAGATAAATACAACTCTAGAGTTGCTGCAACAACACCAATCTGCTCCTCTCGATCCTTGACTGGGGACCCAATGGGGTGCTTAGCACATTCCACCCGACCATGTGAGTCTGAAGACCCACCCACCGTGCTAGGAGCTAACAAGAAAGAGACCTCAACCAAGAACATCCAACAGAGAACCACAAAACTCAACGTCATACAAAAGTATCATAAAACTCAAGGATTACAACCACATCCAAGAATTAACATAATAACTTAAAGTCATAAGTCTCATCACCTAAATCAAAGTAATAGCCAATAAACAAATAACCAAAGGATGATCATGAAACACTTCCAAAAACATAATACAATTCCAATAACATCATATAATAGTACCATACGAGTACAAGGTCAAAACCCAAACATCCACAAGATTTATACAAGAGCAAAGAATACACCAAAGATAAAATAGGGTAAAACCATAAATCAATTCAAAACAACTATGTTCCATCAATTCAAGACAAAGACCCACTTCCAGAGGATTTCCAAAGAAACAACATAAGAAGGAGTGTTAGAGGAGAGTGTCATCGCATGGCTTAACATGGATTATCCAGGCTACCACTATCGCAAGGAGCCGCCTCCGTCTACTGACGAATTATCCAGGCATCCCGAGTGCTAGGAGCCGCCTCCATCTATGGTTATCCAGGCTTCCTATCTCAAGGTACCGCTCCATAGGGTTGCTCATGCGGAACCATTAACCTTTCATGAGGAACTTAAGGCTTAGCGATCTTGCCAACCACGGCCTTCTCAATCCCCTTTTAGTTTGTGAGAGTAGCACTCAAAGGGATGAGGCATCCATTATCTTGTGTGATTCTACCCACCCTAATTAATTATTAAATTATCACTTTTTAATTTCACTCTAACGAGGGCTATCCTAGTGCCCCTTTGTGCGCCGACCACCCACTTAGAGCCACTCCCACTCTAGACACTCAAAACATAAAAAACAAATCCAAGGGTTGTACAACATAACAAGTACATTAGATCCCAGAGAGAAACATACAAGGCATTACCCATCTTGCCATCAATACACCAATCAAAATCTCAGCGATTCATGTACAACCCTTTCAGAGCAGCAGAAACCAAGCTACACTTGCCACAACAAGGGGCACATAAAGGAGAACATTAACCAATAGTAAAATAATACAAAACTCACGGAAGATTCTCATAGCGTTACACTAGGGTTTCCCCATCAAAGAACTGACAACAATAATTGCAAGACCTCAAAGAACTATTTTCAAATCAAATATAATGAGTGAATAAACCAAAATAAGATCAACAACTCCATCCAGACTACATAATCAACTTCGATACGAAATAAATCAGAAATTCAAAAAGATCAACTCTCCACAACTTATAAACCAAACACGAGTTCCCAATTACATTGCAACACAACTTAAATGACAAAAGATTCCTTGAATCAAAATTAATCTCCAAAGGTATTCATACCAACATGGAAACATCCAAAACAATCCTTCAACAATAGAGGTAAAAGCATGCGACCAGGCATCCAAGGGAGACCTCAATTTCCTCCTCACAAGATACCCGTATAGTTGGTAAACAAATGACCTTTGATAAAAATCAACCAACATGACAACAATATAATTAAATGTTTCAGCAAAATAATAAAAGTGTGAAGATTGCATACAACAGGAAGCATAAACTTATCACAACCAAGCATCACATTTGTATCCAAAATACTCCACCACAAAATCAAATATGAACTCAATGAATAAGATCACCTATGAAAACTAAACAACTCAAGAGATACATTGAAACAAATTCATCATAACAATCCTCAAACACGGGGATAAACTTAATGAATAATAATAAACACACAAACACTTTCTATCCATCCGCAAGGACCAAAATCTAATCACAACCATATGAAACAAAAGAGCTCCATCCATAAACAAAACTCAAATAAAATAAAATAAAAATACATAATCATCTTGATACAAATCAACTGGCTCAAACCATCAAATCAATCATGAAACAAGTAAGCATCCATATAGATAATTTACAAAAAAGAGAATAAGAAGATAGTCATCTTTTAGAAAATCATCTAATTAACATAATCCCTACATCTATCCAAAAATAAATAGTCAACTCTACAACCATCAACTCTCCTAATTACCAAAATAAGCCTAAAAATGAGTCAGCTCTACAAGCTATCAATTCTCTTATTTGCAAAATAAACTATCCACAAGCAAAGAGAATTCTCTTATTTTCAACATATCCCTATCTACTTCATAAGCTTATAAATATAAAACAGTCACACTTATATCCATGTCTCACAATTACATGAATGAATGTTTATACAATATGTTCATTTCAATAACGATTCCTAGGTCTTAAAAATAATTTAAAATTCCAACGAGGGACACCACAATTGGGATGTAAAATTTCTAAATGGAATGTTGACTATTCCAAAACAATTTATCCATTCTAGTTAATAAGGTTAATTTAAAATAAATAAAGAATTCTTTAATCACCATATCATAATGATATCACCAAAGACATATTCTATCTGCTCAGAATACTAACCCAACAATCAAAGCAATAAACTTCAAGAACAATAGTACTATCGTCTTTTATGGATCTCCTCAATTATAAACAAACATGCATAATTAAGAGTTATGTACATATAGAAATATATGAGTATGTATATACATATATCAATTCCATATTATTCAATTCTATCTCTTAGATATTTCAATAAGGAAAAGGATTCTATTCCTAAATGAAATGACTTACATAAAAAGGAAATTTTAAATCAAACAATTAATGAAAGAAGTCAGAATATTAGATAAAGTAGATTTTTTTCTGAAAACCACTAGAATAAATCTTAAAGTATGCTTAATGATGATCATGTATTTTATTCACTTTCGATATATTACTTGAATGAAAATTCTAAATAATAATGAAATCCTTTCAGGTGAAGTTTGGGTAGTTTCTTTCCTAGAATGGTATATATATATTTATAATAAGGATAGAGTAAATGTTTGCAGGTGTCATAAGAAGTTTCCTCTAAATATATATATATATATTTTTTTTACAATCTTAGTTAATAAAATAAGATGATCACTACTTGAAGTTGGTTCCTAAAAGGATGCAAATTATGTTCTAACGCACGACAGAGACAGTTAAATGAGATTAGAGAAATTATTCAACACCTAAGAGTTGCAGCTGAGACAGGCGGTCAATGGTTTCAGGGAGGCTATTTAATTCTGTACAATGCCTTAACTCTAATTGCTACTGGCATGGCCGGTTGCCAAGTATATTAGAAAGTGAATACTAGAATTTGGAACTATAAGCCATCTTGCATTATTATCCATCTTAAAATGTTACCCACAAAAAAAGGAAAAGGTGGTGATTGGAAAAAGAGAGGAGAAACGGTGAAGTGCAAGCTATAATGGCAAAAGCGATGTATTTACAACTTTTATTTTGCCTATAAAGCTGGATGTTTTCCTGCTTGGTGGCGAGTTTCCAGAGATGCGTTTAATTTTGAAGTTGGAAGTTAAACTTCACCACGATCAAAGGCAGCTTACTAATGTTCTAGTATACAGACAATACTTATTTTCAAGTGCTGCAACTGTGATAGACTGTCAACAGAACCAAGCAGGCTATTCAAACGTTTTAACTCTTATTAAGTTTATGTGCTGCGGGTGTGACTGGTTGACAATGACAACAGAGAGGTTATTTAAACCTACAAACTTCCTAGTGTGCACCAGTTCCGCAACAAGTCAGGTTGATAATGAACTTAGAAAGATTATTTAAACCTTTAAATTGTCTATCTATTCAGGTGCGTGGCTGAAAGGAAGCAAAATGTGGGTTTATTTCCCCAATAGATGATAGAAAAGAAATAGTTTGCAATTGAAAAGTATAACAACCATTATAAATAGTTATATATTTATATGCCTAAATATGATTATGACTTGCATACAGTGACAGAAGATTCTTTTAAATACAGCCAGCGCCTATCTACAAAAATCATGAATAGCTAACACAATGAGAAGATGACCTAGTATTTAAGGTCAAAAGAATTGGGATTGTTCTAAAATTAAGAGCTCTGAATCAGACAACCAGCAATAACTAAGGGGAACAATTTAATATTTTGTCATACGTTATGGCTACATGAAAAGGTGTATGCAAAGACAAGGCGAACTGATCCCAAAAGGGGATTTTCAAGAATGCAATATCATGAAATGCCATTATTTCAGATTAAAAGAATGCATTGAAAGGACCTTCTAAATTTTCAACCATACGCTAGAGGTCAAATGGCTGAGATGGCGCAAATAGGGCATAGCAAGCGAAATTGATTTAGGGAATGCCATGAGAACTGTCTTGGTATGGTCGATGATATTTGCATGACAAGCCTAAAATTCCAATGATATAATAGCTTTAGACGTTTTCAAATAATACGATTTAAGTCCAGTTTCAAATTTCTAAAATAGAGATGGATAGAACACAAAGAGATCTAAAATATTTCAAATGTAAAAAGGAAGATGCGTAACTCACAATATCCATCATAGTGCCCTTGTAGCCAAAATACGACACAAGAGATCTAAAGAAGCCACAGCCAGATTACGCCTCGATCAGTCAAAATTCTGCTCCAAACTTTCTCTGTTCTTCACCCCCATCCACCAATCTCTTCGCATCCCCTCCCCAAATTTTTCTTGCCTCCTTTTAAAGAAAATACCAAATTCTCCGTTCAACCGCCCTAACTCCTCTTTCTCCTCCGTAAATTATTTTCAAAATAACTAATTTTATTCACCACTTTGATTAATCATTAATTTATGTATCTATTTATTTAATTTTAATATTCAAGATTTATTTATTTAATTCATTTTAACCATAATATTTTATTTTCCGAAACAAGAAGTATTATAACTTTTATTTCAAATCATGCCAATCAATTAAAATCTATTGCCAATAAAATTTACCTTTACTTGGGATAATTACCTTTGAACAACTAATTAATTATTATTATCGAATATTGTTAAAAGAATGCAAAAAAAATAATTAATTAATTTATTAATAATTCTTTAATTAATATTTTATAAAACTAATTTATTTAATTATAATATTTTCTTTTAATTAACCACTATACCTTTTAATTTTATAATCTATTTAAAATTCCATACATTTACTAGTCAAAAACATTTATTGACGAGAATAAAATCAAATGCACTTTCCAAAGTCCAATACTTGACCTCTGTGAGGTTGAAGGGCATTCACGAACGGCATAAAATGGAGGGCACTACATCCTCCCCTTAGGCCTGGAGCTTACTCTGGAAGTGAGGGCTCAAAGCCTAACCATGGTGGCGCACAAACTTAATAACAAATTATGATAAACACATCAACCGCGATAAATGAAAACATCAATCAAAAGCGTCATCAAACAGCGATGAAATTAAACAACCCAACAAAGAAAAATATGCAAAATGATAATAGTAGCGGGGTTTGCAACCAAACTAATTTCAAACACTAAGGCGAAGTGGACAAACTAAGTCGAGGAAACTTTCTGGTCAGCTCCTATGTTCAACGTCAAGCCCATTGGGTGTTTATGATGCTCGCCCAGTCCTGACAATACAGGTGGAATCGAGACTTAATTCCTGCAATCCTGCATGAAAACAAACGTTGTGCACAATACATATATATCACAAATACATCGTGAGAGGAATTCCCAGCATAGTAGGGCACTCGCAAGCGAGTGATACCACACTGTCCCTCCCACTAACTACACATAATAGTCAAAACAATTCTAGTAACTCGTAAACAGTTTACTTCTTACTAGTTAGGCAATATTCGCATAAAGATACTAACCATGACCTAATTCATCTATTATATCAAAAGGAACTACTACTTGAAATAATGAGTATCTATACCTACATATTACAATTACTTTACCTTCATCACTATGCTTTCTGAAGCCAAGTTCCTGTAAATCAAAAGCTAACATAGAACATTGCACATTAGTACCAATAATTCAAGTTGCATTTTAACTTCAAGATACTATATTTTGCTAAAATTCATAGAATAATTATTCACCAAACCTCATATTTTTGTTAAAACTCATAATTTTCACACAAAGAACTTCACTTTAATCATTATTCAACACCAAATATCACATCAATTTCAATAAAAAGGCAAAATTTTACACCTTCACAGATTCAAGGAAACATAATTCACCATTCAAGGACAACAAAATTGCAAATTCCACCCAACTTGACATATTCACACACATAAAACGCATCACCAAGAAACACATCACACTAAAACTCAAGGGTCCATAGAGCATCCCCGATAGGAAGGATACCGGTGCATTGTGCACTACTCCGAGGGTCCTATCCTTTCCCATCAGTTTCCTGCACCATTGACCTGACATAAACTAATAGAAGAAATTCAAGTTCCCAACAATAACAACAGAAAAGTGAAACTCAAGACGTACGGGTCTAAGCACAAGGTTACCTAGTGAGCACTCATAGTGCCCAGTGTATGAACCTATGCTCTGATACCAATGTTGTAATGCCCCGCCGTGCGAACCCCAAAGGACAAAAACACAATAATTACATCACAATTTATTTTTTTTCAAATGCACATAACATACATGTAATACACATCAAGTCATAACATGAATTTCATTTAAGTAAACTCACTAACACAAACATCCTTTGGGGTACACGAAGAGTCATTACGCAACTTAGATCCATACAACATCAATAAAGAATAGAATCCAAAGATGTAAAGTAAACAATAACAAATATAACACATACATGATGATCAATGATAAGAAACCATCGGAATACGCAAATACATCATATGCATGATCATCCTAACACATTGAATAACAACTGTCATAGCCAATATCCACACCAAGTTTAACATTTCATTACAGTACAATGTTTAAGAATGCGATTGTTCAAAAGTGTTTCCAACATGAGCGAGGAAACCAGCAAGAATCATGATACAAATGAATAGATGAATACCGATGTATAGACCTATAACCAAGATAAATACAACTCCTAGAGTTGCTACCTTAACACCAATCACGCTCCTCGATCCTTGGTGGGGACCCAATGGGGTGCTTAGCACATTCCACCGACCATGTGGTCACGAAGACCCACCCGTGCTAGAGGAGCTAACAAGAAAGAGACCTCAACCAGAACATCAGCGGAGAACCACAAAATATCGCGTCATACAAAAGTATCATAAAACTCAAGGATTACAATTACATAATCAACCACATCCAAGAATTAACATAATAACTTAAAGTCATAAGTCTCATCACCTAAATCAAAGTAATAGCCAATAAATAAATAACCAAAGGATGATCATGAAACACTTCCAAAAACATAATACAATTCCAATAACGTCATAGAAACGATTACCATCACGATCTGAGGTCGAAACCAGTATCCTGAAGATTTATACAAGAGCAAAAGTACACCCAAGACAAAATAGGGTAAAACCATAAATCACTTCAAACAACTATGTTCCATCAATTCACGACAAAGAACCACTTCCACAGGATTTCCAAAGAAGCAACATAAGAAGGAGTGTTAAAGGAGAGTGTCATCGCATGGCTTAACATGGATTCTCTAGACTACCAATAACGAAAGGTGCTGCCTCCGTCTACTGACGAATTATCTAGGCATCAGAAGCTAGGAACGCCTCCATCTATGAGACATCAGGCTTCCTATCCTCAAGATTGCAGCTCCATAGGGTTGCTCATGCGGAACCGTTAACCTTTCATGAAGACAAGGCAACGATCTTGCCAACCACGGCCTTCCACGGCCTTCTCAATCCCCTTTAGTCTGTGGTAGCACTCAAAGGCGGATGATGCATCAATTATCTTTTTAATGCGATTCTACCCACCCCCTAATTAATTATTTAAATTATCACTTTTTAATTTCACTCTAACGAGGGCTATCCTGGCGCCCCTTTGTGCGCCGACCACCCACTTAGAGCCACTCCCACTCTAGACACTCAAAACATAAAAAAACAAATCCAAGGGTTGTACAACATAACAAGTACAATAGATCCCAACAGAGAAGCATGCAAGGCATTACCCATCTTGCCATCAATACATAATCAAAATCTCAACGATTCATGTACAACCCTTTCAAAGACATGAAACCAAAACACTTGCCACAACAAGGGCACATAAAAGGAGGAACATTAACCAATAGTAAAATAAACCTCTGGAAGATTCTCATAAAGTTACACTAGGGTTTCCCCATCAAAAACTAACAACAATAAATTGCAAGACCTCAAAGAACTATTTCCAAATCAAATATAATGAGTGAATAACCAAAATAAGATCAACAACTCCATCCATACTACATACTTAACTTCGATACGAAATAAATCAGAAATTCAAAAGATCAACTATCCACAACTCATAAACAAAACACGAGTTCCCAATTACATTGCAACACAACTTAAATGACAAAAGATTCCTTGAATCAAAATTAATCTCCAAAGGTATTCACACCAATACGGAAACATCCAAAACAATCCTTCAACAACAGAGGTAGAAGCATGCAACCAGGCATCCAAGGGAGACCTCAATTTCCTCCTCACAAGATACCCGTACAGTTGGTAAACAAATGACCTTTGATAAAATTCAACCACATGACAACAATGTAATTAAATGTTTCAGCAATATAATAAAAGTGGAAAGATTGCATACAACAAGAAGCATAAACTTATCACAACCAAGCATCACATTTGTATCCAAAATACTCCACCACAAAATCAAATATGAACTCAATGATCAAGATCACCTATGGAAACTAAACAACTCAAGAGATACATTGAAACAAATTCATCATAACAATCCTCAAACACGGGGATACACTTAATGAATAATAATAATCACACAAACACTTTCTATCCATCCGCGAGGACCTAAATCTAATCACAACTTTATGACACAAAAGAGCTCCATCCATAAACAAAACTCAAATAAAATAAAATAAAAATACATAATCGTCTTGATACAAACCAACTGGCTCAAACCATCAAATCAATCATGAAACAAGTAAGCATCCATATAGAGAATTCACGAAAAAGAGAATAAGGAGGTGGTCATCATTTAGAACTCATCTAATAAACCTACATTTATATAAAAATAAATAGTCAAATTAACAACTATCAATTCTCCTATTTACCAAAATAAACTAAAATAGTCAACTCTACAACTATCAATTCTCCTATTTACCAAAATAAACTATCCTAACCAAGAAATTTTCTTATTTTCAATATATCCCTATCTACTTCATAAACTTATAAATATAAAACAATCACACTTATATTCACGTCACACAATTACATGAATGGATGTTTATACAATATGTTCATTTCAATAACGATTCCTAGGTCTTAAAAATAATTTAAAAGATTCCAACGAGGACACCACAATTGGGATACATAAAATTTCCCAAAAATGAATAATGACTATTCCAAAAACAATTTATCCATTCGTTAATAAGAGTTTAATTTAAAATAAATAAAGGAACTCTTTAATCACATATCATAATTATCTCAAAACATATTCTATCACACTCAGAATACTAACCCAACAATCCAAAGCAATAAACTTCAAAGAACAATAGTACTATCGTCTTTTATGAATCTCCTAAATTATAAAAAAACATGCATAATTAAGAGTTATGTACATATAGAAATATATGAGTATGTATATACATATATCAATTCCATATTATTCAATTCTATCTCTTAGATATTTCAATAAGGAAAAGGATTCTATTCCTAAATGAAATGACTTACATAAAAAGGAAATTTTAAATCAAACAATTAATGAAAGAAGTCAGAATATTAGATAAAGTAGATTTTTTTCTGAAAACCACTAGAATAAATCTTAAAGTATGCTTAATGATGATCATGTATTTTATTCACTTTCGATATATTACTTGAATGAAAATTCTAAATAATAATGAAATCCTTTCAGGTGAAGTTTGGGTAGTTTCTTTCCTAGAATGGTATATATATATTTATAATAAGGATAGAGTAAATGTTTGCAGGTGTCATAAGAAGTTTCCTCTAAATATATATATATATATTTTTTTTACAATCTTAGTTAATAAAATAAGATGATCACTGCTTGAAGTTGGTTCCTAAAAGGATGCAAATTATGTTCTAACGCACGGTAGAGACAGTTAAATGAGATTTGAGAAATTATTCAACACCTAAGAGTTGCAGCTGAGACAGGCGGTCAATGGTTTCAGGGAGGCTATTTAATTCTGTACAATGCCTTAACTCTAATTGCTATAACTGTGGCGAGTTGCCAAGTTTATTAGAAAGTGAATACTGGAATTTGGAACTATCGCCATCTACTTGCATTATTATCAAATCTTAAATGTTACCCACAAAAAAGAAAAGAAGGAGAAAGGTGAGCGGTGGGAAAAAGAGAGGAGAACGATGAGGTGCAAATACGTGGCTTAAAAGTAGAGGAAATAATGTACAACTTTTTCTTTTCTAAACTGGACGTTTTCCTGCTTGGTGGCGAGTTTCCAGAGATGCGTTTAATTTTGAAGTTGGAAGTTAAACTTCACCACGATCAAAGGCAGCTTACTAATGTTCTAGTATACAGACAATACTTATTTTCAAGTGCTACAACTGCGATAGACTGTCAACAGAACCAAGCAGGTTATTCAAACATTTTAACTCTCATTAAGTTTATGTGCTGCGGGTGTGACTGGTTGACAATGACAACAAAGAGGTTATTTAAACCTACAAAATTCCTAGTGTGCACCAGTGCCGCAACAAGTCAGGTTGATAATGAACTTAGAAAGATTATTTAAACCTTTAAATTGTCTATCTATTCAGGTGCGCAGCTGAAAGGAAGCAAAATGTGGGTTTATTTCCCCAATAGATGATAGAAAAGAAATAGTTTGCAATTGAAAAGTATAACAACCATTATAAATAGTTATATATTTATATGCCTAAATATGATTATGACTTGCATACAGTGACAGAAGATTCTTTTAAATATAGCCAGCGCCTATCTACAAAAATCATGAATAGCTAACACAATGAGAAGATGACCTAGTATTTAAGGTCAAAAGAATTGGGATTGTTCTAAAATTAAGAGCTCTGAATCAGACAACCAGCAATAACTAAGGGGAACAATTTAATATTTTGTCATACGTTATGGCTACATGAAAAGGTGTATGCAAAGACAAGGCGAACTGATCCCAAAAGGGGATTTTCAAGAATGCAATATCATGAAATGCCATTATTTCAGATTAAAAGAATGCATTGAAAGGACCTTCTAAATTTTCAACCATACGCTAGAGGTCAAATGGCTGAGATGGCGCAAATAGGGCATAGCAAGCGAAATTGATTTAGGGAATGCCATGAGAACTGTCTTGGTATGGTCGATGATATTTGCATGACAAGCCTAAAATTCCAATGATATAATAGCTTTAGACGTTTTCAAATAATACGATTTAAGTCCAGTTTCAAATTTCTAAAATAGAGATGGATAGAACACAAAGAGATCTAAAATATTTCAAATGTAAAAAGGAAGATGCGTAACTCACAATATCCATCATAGTGCCCTTGTAGCCAAAATACGACACAAGAGATCTAAAGAAGCCACAGCCAGATTACGCCTCGATCAGTCAAAATTCTGCTCCAAACTTTCTCTGTTCTTCACCCCCATCCACCAATCTCTTCGCATCCCCTCCCCAAATTTTTCTTGCCTCCTTTTAAAGAAAATACCAAATTCTCCGTTCAACCGCCCTAACTCCTCTTTCTCCTCCGTAAATTATTTTCAAAATAACTAATTTTATTCACCACTTTAATTAATCATTAATTTATGTATCTATTTATTTAATTTTAATATTCAAGATTTATTTATTTAATTCATTTTAACCATAATATTTTATTTTCCGAAAACAAGAAGTATTATAACTTTTATTTCAAATCATGCCAATCAATTAAAATCTATTGCCAATAAAATTTACCTTTACTTGGGATAATTACCTTTGAACAACTAATTAATTATTATTATCGAATATTGTTAAAAGAATGCAAAAAAAATAATTAATTAATTTATTAATAATTCTTTAATTAATATTTTATAAAACTAATTTATTTAATTATAATATTTTCTTTTAATTAACCACTATACCTTTTAATTTTATAATCCTATTTAAATGTCCATAATTTGATCAAAAACATTTATTGACCAGAATAAATCAAATGCACTCAAAGTCCAACAATACTTGACCTCACAACGAGTTGAAGGGCATTACAGAGCCAACGCAAAATGGAGGGCACTACATCCTCCCCCCCTTAGGCCTCGACTTACTCCTGGAAGTCGAGCTCAAGCATAACCATGGTAACACAACAATAACAATTATGATAAGCACATCAACACGATAAATGAAAACATCAATCAAACGTCATCAAGCAAGCAATGAAAATTAAACAACCCAACAAAAGAAAAATATACCAAAATGATAATAGTAACGGGGGTTGCAACCAAACTAATTTCCAAACACTAAGACGAAGTGGACAACCTAAGTCGAAGAAACTTTCTGGTTAGCTCCTATGTTCAACGTCAAGCCCATTGGGTGTTTATGATGCTCGCCCAGTCCTGACAATGCAGGTGGAATCGAGACTTAATTCCTGCAATCCTGCATACAAACAAACGTTGTGCACAATACATATATATCACAAATACACCGTGAGAGGAAATCCCAGCATAGTAGGGCACTCACGAGCGAGTGATACCACACTGTCCCTCCCACTAACTACACATAATAGTCAAAACAATTCTAGTAACTCGTAAACAGTTTACTTCTTACTAGTTAGGCAATATTCGCATAAAGGTACTAACCATGACCTAATTCATCTATTATATCAAAAGGAACTACTACTTGGAATAATGAGTATCTATACCTACATATTACAATTACTTTACCTTCGTCACTATGCTTTCTGAAGCCAAGTTCCTGTAAATCAAAAGCTAACATAGAACATTGCACATTAGTACCAATAATTCAAGTTGCATTTTAACCTCAAGATACTATATTCTGCTAAAAAATCATAGTATAATTCTCTACAAAACCTCACATTTTCGTTAAAACTCATAATCTTCACCCAAAGAACTTCACTTTAACCATTATTCAACACCAAATCTCACATCAATTTCAATAAAAAGGCAAAATTTTACACCTTCACAGATTCAAGCAAACATAATTCACCATTCAAGGACAACAAAATCGCAAATTCCACTCAAACTTGACATATTCACACACATAACACATCACCAAGAAACACATCACACTAAAACTCAAGGGTGCATAGAGCATCCCCGACAGAAAAGATATCGGTGCATTGCGCACTACACCGCGGGTCCTATCCTTCCAATCGGTTTCCTGCACCATCGACCCGACACTGGTTAACAGAAGAGACTCAGGTTCACAACAATGACAACAGAGAAGTGAAACTCAAGACGTACGGGTCTAAGCGCAAGGTTACATAGTGAGCACAAATAGTGTCCAGTGTATGAACCTATGCTCTGATACCAATATTGTAACGCCCCGCCGTGCGAACCCCAAAGGACAATAACACAATAATTACAGCACAATTTTTTTTATTTTATTTAGGTAAACATAACATACTTGCAATACCCATTAAGTCATAACATGAATTTCATTTAAGTAAACTCACTAACACAAACATCCTTTGGGGTACACGAAGAGTCATTACGCAACTTAGATCCATAGAACAACCATAAAGATTAAAATCCAAAGATATAAAGTAAACAATAACAAATATAACACATACATGATGATCAATGATAAGAAACCATCTAAATACGCAAATACGTCATATGCATGATCATCCTAACACATTAAATAACAACTACCATGGTCAATATCCACACCAAGTTTAACATTTCATTACAGTACAATGTTTAAGAAGTACAGTGATACAAAAGTGTTTCCAACATGAACGGAAACCATACAACAAGAATCATGATACAAATGAATAGATGAATACACAGTATCGAACTAGCTCCAAGATAAATACAACTCTAGAGTTGCTGCAACAACACCAATCTGCTCCTCTCGATCCTTGACTGGGGACCCAATGGGGTGCTTAGCACATTCCACCCGACCATGTGAGTCTGAAGACCCACCCCCCGTGCTAGGAGCTAACAAGAAAGAGACCTCAACCAAGAACATCCAACAGAGAACCACAAAACTCAACGTCATACAAAAGTATCATAAAACTCAAGGATTACAACCACATCCAAGAATTAACATAATAACTTAAAGTCATAAGTCTCATCACCTAAATCAAAGCAATAGCCAATAAACAAATAACCAAAGGATGATCATGAAACACTTCCAAAAACATAATACAATTCCAATAACATCATAGAACAGTACCATACGAGTACAAGGTCAAAACCCAAACATCCACAAGATTTATACAAGAGCAAAGAATACACCAAAGATAAAATAGGGTAAAACCATAAATCAATTCAAAACAACTATGTTCCATCAATTCAAGACAAAGACCCACTTCCAGAGGATTTCCAAAGAAACAACATAAGAAGGAGTGTTAGAGGAGAGTGTCATCGCATGGCTTAACATGGATTATCCAGGCTACCACTAACGCAAGGTGCCGCCTCCGTCTACTGACGAATTATCCAGGCAACTCGAGCACTAGGAGCCGCCTCCATCTATGGTTATCCAGGCTTCCTATCTCAAGGTACCGCTCCATAGGGTTGCTCATGCGGAACCGTTAACCTTTCATGAAGACAAGGCAACAATCTTGCCAACCACGGCCTTCTCAATCCCCTTTAGTCTGTTGTAGCACTCAAAGGCGGATGAGGCATCAATTATCTTTTTAATGTGATTCTACCCACCCCCTAGTTAATTATTAAATTATCACTTATTAAATTCACTCTAATGAGGGCTATCCTGGCGCCCCTTTGTGCGCCGACCACCCACTTAGAGCCACTCTCTCTCTCTAGACACTCAAAACATAAAACCAAAATCCAAGGGTTGTACAACATAACAAGTACATTAGATCACAACAGAGAAGCATGCAAGGTATTACCCATCTTGCCATAAATACACAATCAAAATCTCAACGATTCATGTACAACCCTTTCAAAAACATGAAGCCAAAACACTTGCCACAACAAGGGCACATAAAAGGAGAACATTGACCAACCATAAAAACAAGCCTCTAGAAGACTCTCAAAAGGTTACACTAAGGTTTCCCCATCAAAGAACTGACAACAATAAATTGCAAGACCTCAAAGAACTATTTCCAAATCAAATATAATGAGTGAATTAAACTAAAATAAGATCAATAACTCCATCCATATTACATACTTAACTTCGATACGAAATAAATTAGAAATTCAAAAGAGATCAACTATCCACAACTCATAAACAAAACACGAGTTCCCAATTATATTGCAACACAACTTAAATGACAAAAGATTCCTTGAATCAAAATTAATCTCCAAAGGTATTCACACCAATACAGAAACATCTAAAACAATCCTTCAACAACAGAGGTAGAAGCATGCAACCAGGCATCCAAGGGAGACCTCAATTTCCTCCTCACAAGATACCCGTACAGTTGGTAAACAAATGACCTTTGAAAAAAAATTCAACTAGCATGACAACAATGTAATTAAATGTTTCAGCAATATAATAAAAGTGGAAAGATTGCATACAACAAGAAGCATAAACTTATCACAACCAAGCATCACATTTGTATCCAAAATACTCCACCACAAAATCAAATATGAACTCAATGATCAAGATCACCTATGGAAACTAAACAACTCAAGAGATACATTGAAACAAATTCATCAGAACAATCCTCAAACATGGGGATACACTTAATGAATAATAATAATCACACAAACACTTTCTATCCATCCACGAGGACCAAAATCTAATCACAACTTTATGACACAAAAGAGCTCCATCCATAAACAAAACTCAAATAAAATAAAATAAAAATACATAATCATCTTGATGCAAATCAACTAGCTCAAACCATCAAATCAATCATGAAACAAGTAAGCATCCATATAGAGAATTTACGAAAAAGAGAATAAGGAGATAGTCATCTTTTAGAAAATCATCTAATTAACATAATCCCTACATCTATCCAAAAATAAACAGTCAACTCTACAACCATCTACTCTCCTAATTACCAAAATAAAACTATCTTAACCAAGCAATTTTCTTACTTTCAACATATCCCTATCTACTTCATAAACTTAAAAATATAAAACAATCACACTAATATTCAAATCACACAATTACATGAATGGTTTATACAATATGTTCATTCTAATAACGCATTCCTAGGTCTTTAAAATAATTTAAAAGATTCCAACGAGGACACCACAATTGGGATACATAAAATTACCCTTAAATGAATAATGACTATTCCAAAAACAATTTATCCATTCATTAATAAGAGTTTAATAAAGGAACTCTTTAATCACATATCATAATTATCTCAAAACATATTCTATCACACTCAGAATACTAACCCAACAATCCAAAGCAATAAACTTCAAAGAACAATAGTACTATCGTCTTTTATGAATCTCCTAAATTATAAAAAAACATGCATAATTAAGAGTTATGTACATATAGAAATATATGAGTATGTATATACATATATCAATTCCATATTATTCAATTCTATCTCTTAGATATTTCAATAAGGAAAAGGATTCTATTCCTAAATGAAATGACTTACATAAAAAGGAAATTTTAAATCAAACAATTAATGAACGAAGTCAGAATATTAGATAAAGTAGATTTTTTTCTGAAAACCACTAGAATAAATCTTAAAGTATGCTTAATGATGATCATGTATTTTATTCACTTTCTATATATTACTTGAATGAAAATTATAAATAATAATGAAATCCTTTCAGGTGAAGTTTGGGTAGTTTCTTTCCTAGAATGGTATATATATATTTATAATAAGGATAGAGTAAATGTTTGCAGGTGTCATAAGAAGTTTCCTCTAAATATATATATATATATTTTTTTTACAATCTTAGTTAATAAAATAAGATGATCACTACTTGAAGTTGGTTCCTAAAAGGATGCAAATTATGTTCTAACGCACGACAGAGACAGTTAAATGAGATTAGAGAAATTATTCAACACCTAAGAGTTGCAGCTGAGACAGGCGGTCAATGGTTTCAGGGAGGCTATTTAATTCTGTACAATGCCTTAACTCTAATTGCTATAACTGTGGCGAGCTGCCAAGTATATTAGAAAGTGAATACTGGAATTTGGAACTATCGCCATCTACTTGCGTTATTATCAAATATTAAATGTTACCCACAAAAAGGAAAAGAAGGCTAAAGGTGAGCGGTGGGAAAAAGAGAGGAGAACGGTGAGGTGCAAATACGTGGCTTAAAAGCAGAGGGAATAATGTACAACTTTTTCTTTTCTAAACTGGACGTTTTCCTGCTTGGTGGCGAGTTTCCAGAGATGCGTTTAATTTTTGAAGTTGGACGTTAAACTTCACCACGATCAAAGGCAGCTCACTAATGTTCTAGTATACTGACAATATTTATTTTCAACTGCTACAACTGCTATAGACTGTCAACAGAACCAAGCAGGTTATTCAAACATTTTAATTCTTATTAAGTTTATGTGCTACGGTTGTGACTAGTTGACAATGACAACAGAGAGGTTATTTAAACCTACAAACTTCCTAGTGTGCACTAGTGCCGCAACAAGTCAGGTTGATAATGAACTTAGAAAGATTATTTAAACCTTTAAATTGTCTATCTATTCAGGTGCGCGGCTGAAAGGAAGCAAAATGTGGGTTTATTTCCCCAATAGATGATAGAAAAGAAATAGTTTGCAATTGAAAAGTATAACAACCATTATAAATAGTTATATATTTATATGCCTAAATATGATTATGACTTGCATACAGTGACAGAAGATTCTTTTAAATACAGCCAGCGCCTATCTACAAAAATCATGAATAGCTAACACAATGAGAAGATGACCTAGTATTTAAGGTCAAAAGAATTGGGATTGTTCTAAAATTATGAGCTCTGAATCAGACAACCAGCAATAACTAAGGGGAACAATTTAATATTTTGTCATACGTTATGGCTACATGAAAAGGTGTATGCAAAGACAAGGAAGGCGAACTGATCCCAAAAGGGGATTTTCAAGAATGCGATATCATGAAATGCCATCATTTCAGATTAAAAGAATGCATTGAAAGGATCTTCTAAATTTTCAACCATACGCTAGAGGTCAAATGGCTGAGATGGAGCAAATAGGGCACAGCAAACGAAATTGATTAAAGGAATGTCATGAGAACTGTCTTGGTATGGTCGGTGATATTTGCATGACAAGCCTAAAATTCCAATGATATAATAGCTTTAGACGTTTTCAAATAATACGATTTAAGTCCAGTTTCAAATTTATAAAATAGAGATGGATAGAACACAAAGAGATCTAAAATATTTGAAATGTAAAAAGGAAGATGCGTAACTCACAATATCCATCATAGTGCCCTTGTAGCCAAAGTACGACACAAGAGATCTAAAGAAGCCACAGCCAGATTACGCCTCGATCAATCAAAATTCTGCTCCAAACTTTCTCTGTTCTTCACCCCCGTCCACCAATCTCTTCGCCTTCCCCCCCTAAATTTGTCTTGCCTCTTTTAAAGAAAATACCAAATTCTCCGTTCAACCGCCCTAACTCCTCTTTCTCCTCCGTATATTATTTTCAAAATAACTAATTTTATTCACCACTTTAATTAATCATTAATTTATGTATCTATTTATTTAATTTTAATATTCAAGATTTATTTATTTAATTCATTTTAACCATAATATTTTATTTTCCGAAACAAGAAGTATTATAACTTTTATTTCAAATCATGCCAATCAAATAAAATCTATTGCCAATAAAATTTACCTTTACTTGGGATAATTACCTTTGAACAACGAATATTATTAAAAGAATGCAAAACAAGTAATTAATTTATTTATTAATAATTCTTTAATTAATATTTTATAAAACTAATTTATTTAATTATAATATTTTCTTTTAATTAACCACTATACCTTTTAATTTTATAATCCTATTTAAATGTCATAATTTAATCAAAAACATTTATTGACCAGAATAAATCAAATGCACTCAAAGTCCAACAATACTTGACCTCACAACGAGTTGAAGTGCATTACAGAGCCAACGCAAAATGGAGGGCACTACATCCTCCCCCCCTTAGGCCTCGACTTACTCCTGGAAGTCGAGCTCAAGCATAACCATGGTAACACAACAATAGTAATTATCATAAGCACATCAACACCATAAATGAAAACATCAATCAAACGTCATCAAGCAAGCAATGAAAATTAAACAACCCAACATAAGGAAAAGATACCAAAATGATAATAGTAACGGGGGTTGCAACCAAACTAATTTCCAAACACTAAGACGGAGTGGACAAACTAAGTCGAGGAAACTTTCTGGTCAGCTCCTATGTTCAAGGTCAAGCCCATTGGGTGTTTATGATGCTCGCCCAGTCCTGACAATGCAGGTGGAATCGAGACTTAATTCCTGCAATCCTGCATGCAAACAAACGTTGTGCACAATATATATATCACAATTACATCGTGAGAGGAAATCCCAGCATAGTAGGGCACTCGCGAGCGAGTGATACCACACTGTCCCTCCCACTAACCACACATAATAGTCAAAACAATTCTAATAACTCATAAATAGTTTGCTTCTTACTAGTTAAACAATATTGTCATAAGGATGCTAACCATAAACCTAATTCATCTATTATATCAAAAGGAACTACTACTTGAAATAATGAGTATCTATACCTACATATTACAATTACTTTACCTTCATCACTACGTTTCTGAAGCCAAGTTCCTGTAAATCAAAAGCTACCATAGAACATTTCTCATTAGCACTAATCATTCAAGTTGCATCTTAACTTAAAAATACCATATTCTGCTAAAAATCATAGTATAATTCTCTACAAAGCCTCACATTTTTGTTAAAACTCATAATTTTCACACAAAGAACTTCACTTTAACCATTATTCAACACCAAATCTCACATCAATTCAATAAAAAGGCAAAATTTTACACCTACACAGATTCAAGGAAACATAATTCACCATTCAAGGACAACAAAATCGCAAATTCCACTCAAACTTGACATATTCACACACATAACACATCACCAAGAAACACATCACACTAAAACTCAAGGGTCCATAGAGCATCCCCGACTCGAAGGATATCGGTGCATTGTGCACTACACCGCGGGTCCTATCCTTTCATTTGCTTTTCTGCACCATCGACCCGACACTGGTTAACAGAAGAAACTCAGGTTCACAACAATGACAATAGAAAAGTGAAACTCAAGACGCACGGGTCTAAGCGCAAGGTTACATAGTGAGCACAAATAGTGCCCAGTGTATGAACCTATGCTCTGATACCAATGTTGTAACGCCCCGCCGTGCGAACCCCAAAGGACAATAACACAATAATTACAGCACAATTTTTTTTTTTATTTAAAAAGTAAACATAACATACATGTAATACCCATTAAGTCATAACATGAATTTCATTTAAGTAAACTCACTAACACAAACATCCTTTGGGGTACACGAAGAGTCATTACGCAATTTAGATCCATACAACATCAATAAAGAAAAGAATCCAAAGATATAAAGTAAACAATAACAAATATAACACATACATGATGATCAATGATAAGAAACCATCTGAATACGCAAATACATCATATGCATGATCATCCTAACACATTAAATAACAACTACCATGGTCAATATCCACACCAAGTTTAACATTTCATTACAGTACAATGTTTAAGAAGTACAGTGATACAAAAGTGTTTCCAACATGAACGGAAACCATACAACAAGAATCATGATACAAATGAATAGATGAATACACAGTATCGAACTAGCTCCAAGATAAATACAACTCTAGAGTTGCTGCAACAACACCAATCTGCTCCTCTCGATCCTTGACTGGGGACCCAATGGGGTGCTTAGCACATTCCACCCGACCATGTGAGTCTGAAGACCCACCCCCCGTGCTAGGAGCTAACAAGAAAGAGACCTCAACCAAGAACATCCAACAGAGAACCACAAAACTCAACGTCATACAAAAGTATCATAAAACTCAAGGATTACAACCACATCCAAGAATTAACATAATAACTTAAAGTCATAAGTCTCATCACCTAAATCAAAGCAATAGCCAATAAACAAATAACCAAAGGATGATCATGAAACACTTCCAAAAACATAATACAATTCCAATAACATCATAGAACAGTACCATACGAGTACAAGGTCAAAACCCAAACATCCACAAGATTTATACAAGAGCAAAGAATACACCAAAGATAAAATAGGGTAAAACCATAAATCAATTCAAAACAACTATGTTCCATCAATTCAAGACAAAGACCCACTTCCAGAGGATTTCCAAAGAAACAACATAAGAAGGAGTGTTAGAGGAGAGTGTCATCGCATGGCTTAACATGGATTCTCCAGGCTACCTACTGCAAGGTACCGCCTCCATCTACTGACGGATTATCCAGGCAACCAAGCACTAGGAACCGCCTCCATCTATGGTTATCCAGGCTACCTATCTCAAGGAACCGCTCCATAGGGTTGCTAATGCGGAACCGTTAACCTTTCATGAAGACAAGGCAACGATCTTGCCAACCACGGCCTTCTCAATCCCCTTTAGTCTGTGGTAGCACTCAAAGGCGGATGAGTCATCAATTATCTTTTTAATGTGATTCTACCCACCCCTAATTAATTATTTAAATTATCACTTTTTAATTTCACTCCTAGCGAGGGGCTATCCACGAAGCCCCTTTGTGCGCCGACCACTTACTTAGAGCCCTCCACTCCTAGACACTCAAAACATAAAACCAAATCCAAGGGTTGTACAACATAACAAGTACATTAGATCACAGCAGAGAAGCATGCAAGGCATCACCCATCTTGCCATCAATACATAATCAAAATCTCAACGATTCATGTACAACCCTTTCAAAAACATGAAACCAAAACACTTGCCACAACAAGGGCACATAAAAGGAGGAACATTAACCAATAGTAAAATAAACCTCTGGAAGATTCTCATAAAGTTACACTAGGGTTTTCCCATGAAAAATATGACAACGGCCAAAAAACAAAACCTCAAAGAACTATTTCAAATCAAATATAATGAGTAGATAAGCCAAAATAAGATCAACAACTCCATCCATACTACATGCCCAACTTCAATGCGAATAAATCCAGGATTCAAAGATCAGCTATCCACGACTCTCATAGAACAAAACACGAGTTCCCAAATTACATTTCTGTACAACTTAAATGACGAATTCCTTGAATCAAAATAATCTCAAAGGTATTCCATATTTATCTGAAACATCAAAACAATCCTTCAACAACTTGAGAGGTAGGATCATGCAACCAGGCATCCAAGGGAGACCTCAATTTCCTCCTCACAAGATACCCGTACAGTTGGTAAACAAATGACCTTTGATGAAATTCAACCGACATGACAACAATGTAATTAAATGTTTCAGCAATATAATAAAAGTGGAAAGATTGCATACAACAAGAAGCATAAACTTATCACAACCAAGCATCACATTTGTATCCAAAATACTCCACCACAAAATCAAATATGAACTCAATGATCAAGATCACCTATGGAAACTAAACAACTCAAGAGATACATTGAAACAAATTCATCATAACAATCCTCAAACACGGGGATACACTTAATGAATAATAATAATCACACAAACACTTTCTATCCATCCGCGAGGACCTAAATCTAATCACAACTTTATGACACAAAAGAGCTCCATCCATAAACAAAACTCAAATAAAATAAAATAAAAATACATAATCGTCTTGATACAAACCAACTGGCTCAAACCATCAAATCAATCATGAAACAAGTAAGCATCCATATAGAGAATTCACGAAAAAGAGAATAAGGAGGTGGTCATCATTTAGAACTCATCTAATAAACCTACATTTATATAAAAATAAATATTCAAGAGTTAACAGCTATCAATTCTCTATTTACCAGAAATAAACTAAAATAGTCAACTCTACAACTATCAATTCTCCTAATTACCAAAATAAAACTATCCTAACCGAGAAATTTTCTTATTTTCAACATATCCCTATCTGCTTCATAAACTTATAAATATAAAACATTCACACTAATATTCAGTCACACAATTACATGAATGAATGTTTATA
>VDFB02025284.1:0-10481 GCA_007258455.2 Sequoia sempervirens
TGTTCGTCTTTGCAAGCTTCATTTACATCTTTAGCCTCAATCTTTGAAATCAAGCAATACTCTTCTGCTATCTTCCTTCTATTTTGCACACCTTTACTCTTATATCCTATGATTTTATTTTCAAAATGGTTTAGCTTCACATACCTTGGAACTTTAGGACTCTCTCAAGCTTTTGGTTCTTCTATTCTCTCTTCTACACTTGTACTTTTCTCTGTTTCCTGACTTGATTTACCAGAACAAATTGAAGTCATTTTATTAGAACATATGTCACATTATGAAGTTGATTTTTTGTTTGAGAATTCTTCCCTTGATTTGTATTGTCTTCATCTAAATCATATCCACAATATATGGATGATCTAGCAGAGTCCTCATCAACTTTGACATTTGCACTCTCAACCATGTTTCTCAGTCTTCTATTATAGCACCGGTAGGCCTTGCTTTTGGTAGAGTAACCTAGAAATATTTCTTCGTCACTTCTTACATCTAACTTTCCTATATCCTCATCTCTCTGAATGTAGCATTTACCTCCAAAGATCTTGAAATACTTAACAACAGGCTTATAACCAAACCATAGCTCAAAAGGAGTCTTACCATAATTACCATTGAAATTTACCCGGTTTAAAGTGTACATGAAAGTACTTATAGCTTCACTCCAATAGATGTGAGGCACATTTCCTTCTATCATCATTTTTCTAGCAGCATCCAAAATTGTTTTTTTCTTTCTTTTTGTAACTCCATTCTATTGAGGGGTTTGGGGAGCAAATAATTGTCTTCTAATTCCATGCTCTTCACAAAAGAAATTAAGCTCCCTGGAGGTGAATTCACCACCCCTATCTGACCTTTCACCATGAAGACTTCTATCTTTGGAGGGACCACAAAGATTAGTATGCACCAACTCCAACAAACCATTGTTATGATGTTGTTTGCTTTGAAAAGAAACTCTATTCCGTTTTCCCATCTGACATTCCTTGCAAATTGTGTTAGTAAGCTTCACTAGCTTAGGTAGATCTCTTATTGCTTGAGAGGAACTTACTTTGATAGTGTTATCAAAATTCACATGATAGAGCCTCCTATGCCATAACCAACTTTCATATACTTGAGAAATTAAACAACTTTCACTAGCAGTATTGAGGTGAAAAATATTACCTTCTGTCTTTTTACCTGAAGCAATTACCTTTCTAGAGCTTCCAAGTATCCTACATCTTCCATCTTTGGAATAAAGATCATAACGCTTGTCCATGATCTATCCAACACTCAACAAGTTGTGCTTCAAGCCTTCAACATAAGGAACATCAACAGTGTTACGCTTACCACTAAGACAAATAGATCCTCTGCCACAAATCACACCAGCATTGTTATCTCCAAATCTTACAACCCCACCATCATACTTCTCAAGACTTACAAATTTTCTTTTGTCACTAATCATATGATGTGAGCATCTTTTGTCAATAACCCACTCATCCTAATCTTCAATCTGGGCTATAATATCTTTCTCAACTTTAGCAGCCACAAGACTATTTTCAATGGTAGCAATGAAAATCCATTCATCTTCATTTCCATTATCTTTATCAGACTCATCATCAATCACTCCTTCACCATAGTAACATTTCTTTTGGAATCTATATTTGTAAGGTTTAGATCTAGGAACTCTTTTAGGAGATCTTGATGCAAAATGAGCTATTTTACTACAAGAAAAACATTTAATAGGAAACACTCCTTTATACTTACCTTGTCCTCTACCTTCTTTCTTCACAATCAATGATTCTTTAATTCTTCTACTTCTCTTTCTTCATCTTCAAGATTTTTCATTTCTTCATCATACTTGTATGACTTTTTGAAACATTCTCCCAAATCATATCTTTGCTTGTTTCTTCTAGATATAGTAGCCTTGAATGTAGATTTAGTCTTTGGAATAGATTCACCAAATTCATTTAACTCAAAGGCGGAAAGTTTACCAATCAATGTATCTCTTGTCATATTCATCAATGATTTGGTCTCTTCAATAGCATGAGCCTTCAATTTGTAAGAGGGAGGCAATGATCTAATGAATTTAGCTATAATTTATTCATCTTCTAGGGTACCACTGACACATCTAATACCCATCACTAGTTGATTTACTCTTTGCATAAAAGAAGAAATATTTTCATCTTCACCTATCTTCAAATTTTTCCAACTTCGTCCAAATCTCATGAGCTATCTTTAGACCTATCACATTTGTCATTTCTGAATATGTTAGAGCACTTAGCAAAGCTTCCATAGCCCTGACATTATTCTCAACCTCTTTAATCTCATTAGTAGTGGAAGGACCATTCTAAGGAATAGCATACGTATTCTTAGTAATCTTCTAGTAGGGTTCACCAATACACCTCAAATGACACTCCATCCTAGCTTTCCATAGTGAGTAGTTTGTTTCATCGAATCTAGGACTTTCCTTCTTATATGATGCCATCTCGGATCACTTCAAGCTTTTAAACTTCTTCAGAGGAACTTGCTCTTATACCAATTTTTGGAAAACCAAGGATAGACAATTGAGAGGGGGGGGGTGAATCAATTGTCATAGAATATTAAAATTTTCAATCTTAACTTTAATCTCATATCTGATGAATGAATAGTAAACCATAAGCAATCAACACATCAGAAACACAGAGAACACCAAATTTTTTATGTGGAAACCCTGTTAGGGGAAAAACCACAGTGGATGTTAGTCCACAATATTATACCCTATTAAAACTATAATGAAAGTAGTAGGGGGAATGCACATGCATTCAAGCACACTTCCTAGAGCTCACTGCCCAACAATAAAAAATAGGATTAAATCCAGAGGGTATGAACTAAAAAAAATAGCTTCTACACAAGCCTAATTATAGTTCTAGTTAAGCATAGAAAACCTTCTTCACACTTCACTTAGACTTCTTCTCACTCTGCTTTGCAATCGAATGATTAGAACACTATTCACACATCTACACTTTCTATGGCATGCATTCACTCTCTTATGTGCAC
The DNA here is from genome assembly GCA_007258455.2 of Sequoia sempervirens. NCBI lineage: Eukaryota > Viridiplantae > Streptophyta > Pinopsida > Cupressales > Cupressaceae > Sequoia > Sequoia sempervirens. Next base: position 3,001 of record VDFB02025284.1, read on the forward strand.
TAACTTCACTCAAACAATCTCCCTTATATATCCGCAACATGGAATTACATTAATAACCTTGTCGGCCAAAAAATAAAACATATTTACAATGTTGGCCCAAATTAACAATTAAATTTTCAATGTGGATCAAACACCATCGACCAATATAATGATGCGACCCAAAACAATATCCATGAGTGCACCAAAAATTCAAATTTCAATCTCCAAGGATTCACAATATGTTACCATCATCATGTCGGCCAAGAACATTTAAAATTGAGCATACACAAGAAAAATATTTGACCATGAGCACACCAATCAATGCACACACACATAAATGATGGAGAATGATCTAGAAACATCCACAAACAACAAGAACTAACAGAGAAATATCCGAAACAATAGAAATTATCAGAATCACATAAACTTCAATTAGGAACACTTATAGAGACTACAAAACATTGTCAAAGCACAACATGATTGATTCTTCACATGGACCTCTGAAACTTCCGGTAGATGAACTAGATACTCTCAACAATAAACCATTTAGTCCACAATAGCTGATCTTCAACGTAAAGAACAAAATACCTTCATGACCTTCACTGTTCCATTGGCAACCTGCAACTCTTCCTTTAATAATTTTCTGAATATCCTCGTCATAGACAACCTTAAATACAATAATGCTAATAGTGTTGACATCAATGACAACCACATATCAGTAGCACAACCACAACATCTGACAAACTTCCAACATCATTGGCATAGGCTCACAACTAGTCACCTTTTGAAGCATTGCCTCCATGTTGGGCAACACATAGTTATCTTTAAATGATGATATGTTGAGATTCCTGAAATCAACACACAACCTTATATCACCATTTTTCTTTCTTACTAGCACCATATTAGAAACCCATGTTGAATTTCTAATGGGTTTAATAATTCCCCCATCTCTCAATTTCATTATTTCCTCTTGCATCTTAGGTGCTAGTGTGGGGTTTATCGGTCTTTTCTTTTGTCTAAAGGGCTTAGCATCTAGTTTCAATGAAATCTCATGTTGAAACAAGTCTTCTCTATAAGCCTTGAGGTCATAATATGACCAATCAAAGACATGCTTGTATTTTCTCAAAATAGAAATAAGAATTACTCTTATTTTTGGGATAAATATTTTACCTATGTATACCTTTGGTGTACATTCTACTCCAATATTAATTTCCTCTAGATCTTATGGATTGGTGGAATTCTACTTGACATTTCTCTTATTTGAGTTATCAAACACTCTTTTCAATGCTACTAATCCTCTAGCAATTTTATTTGTTTTTAATCAGAATATTTCATTCTAAAATATTGTATCCTTCCCACAAATATTTTTAACAAATCCAACAAAATCAATTTCTTGGCTCTCATATTGATCAATGTTCTACAAAAATTTCACTATATCATCATCATCATTGAACACTTGCCAATTTTAGATATTATCAAGAATTGAAGGCCTTGTTTTCACCTCAACTTTTGAGATTCTATTGTATGTCATATCATTTGGCCTCAATGCAATATTAGCTAATAAATCAACCATTGTACCTTTGCTCCTCTCTACCCAATCAATACTAATGGCATGAAAATTTTCAACTATATCCCAAAAAACATTCCTATATTGTTTCAATATTTTATTTTTGGACCAAAAATTAGCCTTAGCCTGGGATACATTTAATTCAGAGTCTCCAAAATCCTAATATTTTTTATCTTATGCCTTTTTTCCATGTTCAACCCTAATAACAAGGCCTCATATTTTGCTACATTGTTAGTGCAAGCAAACTTTAGTGAAATAAAAATTACCCCTACACCTGATCCTTCTTTAGAGAAAGCACCATTGAATTACATAGTTCATAATCCACTTTTATTAGCTTTCCTTAACATTTCCTTTTCTAAAGGTGCATGTTTCTTCTCTTCATTTTCTTGTAACTCTTCAATCCTGAAATTGTTTGTCTACATCTAAAAATTGGATGTTTTCTTCAAGAATTTTTTCTTCAATTTAGTGTGTATACCTTGTTTCTCTAAGGAGTTTCACCTCTTTTCCATCAATGGGAATGGTGGAAAAGGACATGTCCAGCTACATGCCTCCTCCTATTACTACACTTCATTTTCTTGATAACATTCCATAGGTGGGATGGATGTATACAACTATGACACTCATAAAAAATTCATTCTTAGGGTAAGCAACCAATTTGAATCATACCTCCTTGATGATTTATATTATTGGAACCTCCCTAGAGTCCATGGCATAGCATTTTCCATATGATCTACTAATCTTTAGTCCCAATTCCCTCATAATTTCAATATGAAATATGTTTGATGAAGCTCCTGAATCTATGATGTATTTTTTCAATAGCTTGTCATCAATCACAAGACTTACATAGAATGGCTTCACTTGGTTAAGAAATGCAATAAGTGTGGCACCCAAAAATGCTTGAGGGATATCATTAGTGATCCCCTCAACTTCTTATTTATTCAAATTCTTTCTACTCATTTTAGACAAAGTGGACACCTTTCTTTCTCCATAGGATGTAGCTATACCATTGATGAGGGTAACTCCATTTACCTTATGTTCTTCAATCCTCATCATCTCAAGAAGAGGAACTGAAACCTTTACTTGTGATAGAAATTGGAAATATCAATTTAAGTATACTTAGGAAACTCATATTTTGTCACATCTTATTCTACAAATTGGTTTTACCTTAATCTCAACATTTTTATTTTCCTAGTCAACATTTACTTTTTGATTTTTTTCTGACTAATGGAGATATAACATGCTCATTAATTTTCATAGCTCAAGAATTCTTAGCAAACACCTCTTTTTATTTGGTTTCATCAACCTTCTTAGGTGCTTGACCAACCTGTTTGTCTTTATTGTGCTCCTTAATGAATATACTACTATCTTTTCCTTCATATTCATTGACCACACCATTTATTAACTGATAATTTCATTTAAATTAGGTCACTACAATAGTTGCTAGTTCTTTGATCTCTGATGTAGATGGTCTTCTTAAAATGTCATCATAAAGAATCCAATCTCAAGTTTATTCATATTATGGTCTTCTTCCTCATCATCAGAGATTTTTTTTTATGATATTTTTTTGATTTTCATCTCTATTTTTTTACATCTACCTCATGGGATTCTTCATCAGAAGAAAATTCTTCATAGAAAAATCATGTTGATCTCTCTATCTTGCTCATGTGTCATGTCACAATCACCACATGTCTCTTGATCATCCTCTAAATACTAAGCAACTACACACTGATGAGCTGAATGTGGTAGCTGGAAAACTATACACCATGGAATATCATTTGCAAAATATGCAAAATTATTCTTCAATGGATTTGGAGTCTCTTTATTCTACACATTTTTTTGATTTTTGTGCATAGGCTTATCATTGTGACAATTTGTGTTGCAGGTATGATCATGTAACCTAGGTGCTCTTTCATGTTTCTAGAAAAATTTACTGTCATTGGATAAGCCTTTCTCATTTTTGGCAATTTTATAGCTCCAATCCTTCAAAGTACTCATTACCTTATCAAGTTTATCATTAGAGGTTGATGCTTTCTCATGGTGATGCTTAGGGTTTTCTAGAAGTTTTACATAATCACTCTTTCCCACCTTACCAGTAGATCTTCTATTTATTTCAATGTGTAGATCTTCTATTTATTTCAATGTGTAAAGAAAATTTGTAAGCTTCTCTCAAAATTTGAGGATTTTTATCTTTCAACAGATATCCCATCTTGGAATCTAAAGCATTAAAATATAGGACTAAAAAAACTTGTTCATTTCATCTTAAATATGCAAGAATTCTTAACAACTCTTTTTGAAATGTAGTGTTGAAATCAAAAACCATCTCATTATGTCATTTTGAAATAGTGTTGAACTCATTGAGCATAAATCTTGGGTCAATCTTGTATCCATATTATTCTCTAAAGACTCTCTTAAATTCTTCCCAAGATCCTATACTTCCATTAGGTAGACCCCTATACTAGTCTCTAACATCCTCAATCAATGACTGCATAAGTAATTTCATTATAACATCCTCATCCTCTATTTCAAAGTCATCCAACAAATTTAGAAAATACCTTAAGTGATCTTAACCATAAAATGCATTATTTCCAAAAAAATTACTCAATGCATTTCTAACATCATTAGAAATAGGGTTAGGAAAACCAAGTATCACATCAAAACACAACGGGTTATACCTTTCTAATTGTAATGGTCTTCTAGCAAACTAGCTTCCTTGATCATTATGCTATTGACCAATATTACCCTACCCTCCAATATTTTTATTCCCTTTATTTTCATTATTCCCTCTAAGACTAACTATTCATATTTCCTTGATATTGAGAGTTTTTTCCAACTCCACTCATGTTCTACGGTTGGGAATGAGGAGTAGATTGAACTATATTGGGTGAAATATTTAGGGAAATTGTTTGGGCTGGTTGGGATGTAGAAGGAGGTTGGTGTTGAGGACTAGAAGTTGTTGAATCTCCCAATCCATATGAAGATTTTATGAACTCTATCTTTGTGTGAAATTTAGCCTTGGTAGCTGATTGGTCCATTCTTTCTAGCTCCTTTTGTAGTTGTTCATTTTCCTTATGCAATTTGAGATCTAATGGATCAATAAATTCATATATAGAATCCTTTTGGGATGATACATTTTCATTTATAGTCACTCCTTTGGTGTGACTTATAGGCTTCTTTCCCTTATCTACATCCTAGGATGGGATATTTGTAGTCAAAGCAACTTCTATTGTGCTAGTAACAGTATAACTTGTCCATGTATTAGTAGAAGAATTTACCATAGGGGAACTCAAAGAATTAGTACCAAAAATGGGTTTATCCTTTTCACTATTGGATTACATAGGTTTTAGAAGATGAATCTTCTTGGCTACAAATATCATTTGCAACCTATATCTCTCATGCATTGCATTCCTAATATTCTCTTCTTTCTCCTTTTCCTTTATGACACTTATCTCTTCCAATCCTTTTGCTCCTCTGTGATGTTCTAGTACTTCATTTAATAATTCATCCTCATTAGGTAAGGAAACTTTAGAATAAATTTTTTTAGCACCTATAGCTCGATGCTTGGGATAACTTCAGTAATTCCAATCAATAAATCAAATGGTAAGGGACTACAAGCATTTATTAAAGGAGTATTTACATAAAAAAATTAGGCTATGATTAGCTCTAGAAGCAACATTTTCCATCAAAATTATTTCTCTTATTTTCCTAACAATAATTATAAGAGGGGATTTCTCTTCATTTATAACAAGCTTAATTATTGCATCATCCTCATCCCTTGGAAGTGGTTCATAATTAATAGCTAGAAAATTTTGTGAACTTTCATGACTACTACTATGAGAACCTATAGATCCACAAGGAGGATGCAGAATAGGCTTACTTGTACATGTATTTTTCTTCTTCCATGATGGTTGAGTGTTTTGTGGTGGCTCTCCTTCTAGCCTCTACTTGGGATTCTTCTTGAATTGTCCTCAGGTTCCTCTCATGGATTCTAAAATATTCTCAAGATTCATTTCTTCTTTCTTTTTTTAAATTATTTTACACTAATAGAGGAGACTCAAATTCGCTACCCAATTTATGGGAATTTGAATATACTCTGCTAATTCTTAGAGAAAAATAGAAATATAGAAGAAACTAAGTGAATTCTTAGACAAAATTTAAAGAAATTCACACAAGTATACAAAGATAACTAGAAAGTTTGAATTAGAGAACTTAAATTGACAAATAATGATCCATTTTCAAAATACTATGCTATAGTTACATGTATAACCTAAAATTTGTATAAATCTAAAGGTAAATGATCTTCAACTAGAGATTTAACAATTTTTTCCCCAATAGAGTCACCAATCTATTGGTTATTTCTAATTCCCAACCAAATTCTGACATGTTATTTATAGAATTTCCATTTCCAATTGTCAATAACTTGGAGGGATTGGCTAATGAATAGCAGAAATTTGGATAAAACTTTCCCTGTTCCCTCTGGGCTCTACAAAAATTGGGAGGGTGGTCCTTCATAGTATTTGTAAGATCTCCTTTTCCAATTATTTAAAATTCTATAAATGGTAGATGTGTTCTTAATAGATTTACTTGATGATTATGAAAATGAAAAGATCTTGCAATATCCTTTAAGAATTTCAACAATTCATAGCAGGAGAACATAAAATGACATCAAAATTAACAAATAACTTCGACTAAAATTAAGATTTATAAATTTTCTTTATATGAGTGACCATGGAGATTTTAAAGAGTATAAATGCAATGGATTGGTGCCTTAACCTAGGGCATGAAGTCAAAAATAATGTAATTGAGACCTATTTATTAGTATTTTCCCTAAACATCATGAAGCTTCATGCTAATTCCTTACACTATTACACTTAAGAATTCCTAACCAATTCTACTTACAACTCCTTGCATACATTCATACAATTCTACATTACTATTAAAAATTTTAACCTATTCTTGGAATAAGAGCTATAATAGAAACATGCATTCCAAAGGGAAAGACAATGACTATGAATAAATTGATCTTTGACTATCTTTCATTCATAAATTGTATCAAGTATACATGAGGATACAATTAGTTGAAGATATTGTCATGTAATCAAACATAGATGCTAGTATTGGTATACAAAAACTTGCAAATTACATGCAACTCTCTAGACTCAAACAATCCAAGATAAAAGTTTAGATTTTATTAATATATGCTTTTGCATTACAAAATTATCTAAGATCCCCGTAAATGGCCCTAATTCCCCTTTTATAAGTGTTGGTGTAATTATATGTCTTGTACCTTGTCCTAGGTCATGATTACACCTTAGTTAAGTTTACTTAGGGACCACATAGGAGGTTGTTGGAGATTTTCCACTTTTGGTGGACTTGACATGTCATACCTCATCACTTCCACCTTTTGTGGACACATCATGTGATTATCTCTCCATCTTTTGTGGAGATTATCTGTGCTCGTTTCCCACTTTAGGTGGAGTGATAGCTTTTCATAGTTGTCTCATGTCATAAGATTATGACACTTGTCATAATCTTATGCCCTTCTATATTCTCACCTTGGCTATATAACCAAGGGGTCTCTCTCATTGTAATAATCACAATCCTCTCATATCATTGACATTGAATACAGTTTATTCTTGTCATCTTGTTTCTATCTCTCTTATTATTGTGCTTTCTATTAGGCCTCTAGATCTTGGGTGGCTACCTTCATAGCCAATTCTTACATGGTATCAGAGCTTTTGGAGTGCCTTTAGTTAGTCATTTGGAGAGATTCTTGGAGGGTTCCATTTTTTTGGCCTTGTATTGTAGGGGAATTTTGGGAGCTTATTGCATCAGATTTGAGCTTGCCATTATGTCTGAAGTGTCCGAGATAGTCAGATTTGCCTTTTGTTTCATCTCAATTGGACATTGGAGGCCAAATTTGCAAAGGGTTGAAGAT